>PVJL010002343.1:169775-203754 GCA_004026885.1 Lyroderma lyra
CAAACTAAAAAGCTTCTGCACAGCAAAAGAAACCATCAACAAGGCAAAGAGACAGCCAACTGAATGGGAGAAAATATTTGCAAATAACGCATCAGATAAGGGTCTAATATCTAAAATATATAAAGAACTAATAAGACTTAACAACAAAAAAACAAACAACCCAATTGAAAAGTGGGCAGAAGAACTAAACAGACATTTCCCCCATGAAGAAATACAAATGGCCAGCAGACATATGAAAAAATGCTCATCCTCATTAGCTATCAGGGAAATGCAAATCAAAACCACAATGAGACACCACCTCACACCTGTGAGAATGGCTATTATCAACAAGACAAGGAATAACAAGTGCTGGAGAGGATGTGGAGAAAAAGGAACTCTGGTCCACTGCTGGTGGGAGTGCAAACTGGTACAACCACTGTGGAAGGCAGTGTGGGGGTTCCTCAGAAAATTAGGAATGGAGCTACCATGTGACCCAGCAATCCCCCTTCTGGGGATCTACCCAAAAGACTTGAAAACCTTTGCCCGCAAAGACTTATATACCCCAATGTTCATCGCAGCGCTGTTCACAGTGGACAAAACATGGAAACAACCAAAGTGCCCTGTGACAGATGACTGGATAAAGAAGCTGTGGTACATACACACAATGGAATATTACTCAGCTGTAAGAAAAGATGAAATATTGCCATTTGCAACAACATGGATGGACCTGGAGATCATCATGCTTAGTGAAATAAGCCAGACAGAAAAAACAAAGAACTGTATGATTTCACTCATATGTGGAATATAAAACTGAAAGCAAAGAAAAAAGAAATGAACAAACAAATAACCCATGGACACAATCAATAGTTTAATGTTTATTTGGGGACGAGTGGGTTAGGGAGGGGAGAAAGGGGAGGGGGTGGGAGAGGAGGGGGGAAGCTAAATATAAGGTGATGGAAAGAGAAGTCACATTAGGTGGTGACCTTATTATACAACAAGCTGACAATGCACTGTAGAACTGTATGCTTGAGACCTATGTAATCCTTGCTAATAGATGTCACCCCAATAAGTCTAATAATAAAAATGAATTTAAAAAAATCAGACTCAGGATAAAAATTAGTAATGAATATCGTGGATGTAAGAGAGTTTACATGAGATTTAAATCTGTACTCTCCCTCTTCTGTATTATAGGATGACGTGTGTTACTTGTGTCTGGAGGGACAGAGATCGTTGCTCTGTCAGTGGCTTATCAGGAGAAGGATGAGAAAGGATGTTATTTAGTCTCATTTAGACTTAGGGCACTGTATTGAGAGAAGGTGCTCTTTTGGTCCAGGAGAGGTGAGCTTATCTGAGGATAAAAGCAAACTCAGGATACTGAAGAAGACAGGCATGGGAGTAAAGCGGGCCCGCTGTGAGCTCGCCCACTCTGCAAGACAGGTAGGCAGGGAGACATTTGTGGAAAGAGCATGGCTGTGTTTTCCACCTTCAGCTCAGGCACCACCGTGACGGGGTAATGAAGTCTGTCCTGAAGGAGTGAGTAAACCCTCAAAATTGGAACTCATGGTGGGTAAATGTCAAATGCCCCTAAGGTTACTATGGAACAGAGGATCCGGCCATCCTTCACCCAAGTTTGTTTTTCTGTTTTTTCTAAAACAGATAATAAATATGACTAATAAATGACAGTCTATTATATATTTAATATACCTTTTGGCATCTGGTCTTACAAAAAGAAAGATGTGTTTCCACCAAATTCTCCACTTGAGAAAAGAAAATTAGCAAGAGGTGCCTCTGGGGCCGAGAGAGACTGGGATCAACTAGGAAGAAGCCTGAGGGAACTTCCTGGGTTCACAGAGGAAATAATCTACCCCTTGATAAAGATTAGGCAACATTGATGTACTCATGTACCAAAACTCAACACATATATTAAAATTTGTGCACTTCTCTGAATGTAAATTTTACACCAAAAGAAAAATTAGTAAACAAATATTGAACTTCAGTTAATGGTAGGTAACTTGAAGTATGGAGGGAAGAATATATAATACTAAAATCTAGGTTGAATTACTGAATGGAGATGATAAGATAAATAGATAGATAGATACATACATAGATACATACATACATACATACATACATAAATAGACAGACAGACAGACACATATAGTCTCATGTTAATGGCAGAACCTAAGTGGTAACTCTACAGATGTTGACTAAAACTCTTCCAAATTTGCTGAGTGTTTGAAAATTTTTATAATAAATGTGGAAAAAAGTTATCCCACTTTATTATACCAGTTTTGAACTTTAATATGAACTTTTCTTTACACAAACACTTCGGTCCACTGTACCCAAAACAAAATGTACTTGTTGCCCAAGACACACTATAGACCACAGGGATATGTTAGTCTCTAAGAATCTTATGGCTGAGTGGAGAGATTTAGATCTGTACTTACTTCTTCCTTTAAAAACAAACAAAAGTTTGTGTTTGCAATCTCCTACTAGAGTCTTAAGTTCCCAACAATCTCTTATTCCTGAATGCCAAAATACTCTCAGGGGAAAAACATGCAAGGTTTACTTAACCATTAAGAGAAAAGTCCACTTGGTGTACTAACTAGCTCTGGGGTTTATCAAACAAATACCATTTCCCACTCTGCTTGACTCACTCCATAATATTTGTTAAAGGTATCACCCTGAGAAATGTAATTGGTCATAACACACACTCCAATAGTTTTTCTACCTTGTGTCATTTTTGTACAATTGCCTACTGAGAGTTTCTTCCTGACAAATCAGCTATCAGATCACACTGTGTCCCCTTACTTCCACCTCATCTTCTCTCATCAATGGTCCTGTCATTGAGAATATGTGTTTGATGAGTAATTTCAATACAAATTGTGTATTTATGGCTTCCTTCTCTAACTTGTTAACTAATTCATAAAATGGCTTCTAGTTAATTAAAGATGAAAGACTTTCATTTGCGGTTTGGGAAATAAGAGTGTATTCAAAGATGATGGCAGGAAGGGAATATGTTTGTTCTCCTACTCCTTTTCTTCCAATGATATCTGTAGAAAGCCATAAACTTCCATTCCTTTCTTAAAGCAGTAAATAATGCAGACATCTGTGGTCTGCAATAAGTAAATACTAACTCAAGATATTTTGGAACAAAACTTGATGAATGTCCTGAACCTTCTCAATGCACCCAAATTTCAATCATATTTATTCTTTTTGTTCCTCAAATATATTTTAAAAGAAATATTTGGTATGCTCAGCAAAATCAGCAAGAAACAGCAGATGCTAAGTTTGCAAATATTTGAGTTCAATTATACTAATTTCTGGTGACTGTGTAAGAAGAGAATCAACACCACTTTGCAAAAGGATGTCAAAAGAGCTTAGGCTGGTTGGATGCTGTCACTTCCCACAGCTTGTTAGGCTGCTCTCACCATTGTCAATTGGTGATCATCTGTCTGCTAGCTCCAAAAGGCCACAAATGAGCAATTGGGTATGTTTGTTAAGGGATGCTATGGTATATAACACAGACGGCATAAAATTGGATGTCCTGCCATCACAGTGATTGGCTTCAAGTGTAGTTCTGATACGAAATTGATAGTCAGGACTGGGGTGAAAAGTTGTGATTTCCCAAAGATTTCTCCAGTGGGCCCAGAGGTCTCACTGAGGCATGCAATACCAGGCAAAGTGCTGCTATTATTGTGCTGCAAGAGGCGAGAGGAAAACAGGGTAAATGGCCTCGAACATCCCAGTGAGTTTGGAAAAATCTGAGTTGTGTCATGACACGAAGCTATTGGACTGTATCGTATCATTTTGTGTCTGGAAATAGTGTGAAGCAGGGACACATGCACACATTGGCACATATTCTAAATGTTGTCCCTGAAGGATAAAAGCAGCTAGAGGAGCTGTGTGGAAATGCCTGTTCAGAAAAGGCTATTTTAGAAGAGGATTTGCAGAAGAGACACCCAGGAGTTCTAAGAACTCAACATGCTCACGGCTGCCTCCAGGCACTGATTTCCAAAGACCACGTGGCTCAGTGTTCTCTCCAGTCTGGCTTTTCACCTGAGATAAAGGTCAGGGTCACATCAGGCCATCTACTTGATGGCTAACAAGCAGCCACTTGGCTTGCTTTCAATCATGTGTCCCACACTGGATTCCCAGTACTGTAGTGGTCAGCAAGTTAGCAGGAGAGCGTCCTACAGCTCTGGAGGAGTTATAGCATATAGCAGAACAAGGAGCAAAAGCAAAGGGACACTAACTCAGAGTGAACCAGGAGTTCAGGTGGGGAAGCCAATGCAGGTAGCAGCAGGACTAAGTAATGCAGTGCTGTTATGAGATAGCTTATTTGACACACAAAGAAGCTGGAGTATATGAACCAACTGACTCGTCAAGTTCACTGTCAGTGATGGAATGAGAATCACAACCCTGACAAATTGATTTGAGTACCTTCTGAACAAATTCAGAACCAGTGTGTATTGGGCACCTCTGACTTACCCCATCCACAGGCTATAGAGGCATTGATACTCCAGCTCCTAACAGTCATTGGGGCTTTCTCTGGCTGAACCAGGGATGCAGTGTCTTAGTACTTCCAAGTACTGAGTACTATGGGCAGTGCAAGCTCTCACAGCCAGAGAAAGCCCCAAGACAAGGAGATACAGTTAGAAATTAGCGCATCATGTACTAAAGTAATAAGAGCCGCAGCAACCCAGGCAGGTGTATTAAGAATTCCTAACTACAGTCTGTATTCTACTTTAATTGGTTAGAAATGTGTTATGGCTCACAACAAAACCAATCCCCTTTTTTTGTCCATACAGACTGAGAAAAAGGGAAGATCATTCATTCCTCCAAACTGCCATTCCCCTCCTTCCCCCGCAAGCTTAGCTCTGACTCCCAGGATCTCAGAAATATCTGTTTCCCCTGAAGAGAGGGTGTTGACTAACATTCAGCATCCACTGAAATTACATAAACAATTAAAGAGAGGATAATCATATAGAGAGAATCAAAATGACTTTGGCTTCAGTGTTGTCATAAAATATTCAATTTCCAAATTCCCCAAACATGAGTTGGCATAGGGGTATACCATGAAGTACTATAAGAAAAACATACATTGATGCCCTTTTGCAGAACATTCCATGGAAATTAAATCAGAAAGGTTCCCAAGGGATCTAAGTCTTGGGTCCTGTTGTTGTTGTTGGATATGGGAGAAGAGGGAGAAAACGTTCCCTTGATGCCAACATTGTAAGGGCCTGAGGCCTTTTAGATCGGTCGGGTCCCAGAGTAAGATCTGTCAACATTCGTATACCATCAAGCTCCCCAGTGCTTAGAAGAAATGAAGAGGTGGCTATTGGGACAAGAACTGATATAAATTCTAGAGTAAAAGTGGAGCAATGGTCCAGGATGACAGAAGAATGAGGGTTTTGTTTGGGTCTTACAAGCAAATAACAAGGGAGATTGTGAAATAAAGACATGAGAGGTTTCTAGAACAGTTACTAAGAGGGAGGGCTAGCCCTGTGGATGTGGCGCATGACGTGGAGTTGCCATTTCAGAGAGAACTGTGTATGGTGTCAACCATGGGCTGTGACCCCAGAGTATAAAGGTGCTGACCATGGGACAGCAGACCCATCCCCCAGGACAAAAGCTTGCAGGAAAATGACGCCCAGGCTTTATAGAAAAACACCTGGCCCACCCAGAATCTCCAATCTCATTCAGCAAAGTTTCAACCCATGTAAGGTCTTCTTTCTCCCAGTCATGACAGAAAACTTGATTTCTGAGCTTAAGTTTGCGTTCACAGTTAAGCTCTGACTCCCACATCCACATTCTTTCAAAATAGCTGCAAGTCCCATAAGGGGACAGACTGAGTTCTCAGAAATGATTTTAAAAAGTAGGTTCAGGCTATTCAGTTTTCTGCACTCAGATCTCTCAACCTCTGTACAATTTTACTACCTATTTGACATGAAAAATAGTATTTGTCTGTGTATATCATTCCTATAAAAGGATGATAGCACAGTTTCCCAATTACAATTTGTAATGCGTGTAGAAATTAGAGTATTAAGGCATCATATTTTTGTTCCTCCCAGCATTCATAAAATCTCAGAAGCATATCATAACCAGCAAAATGTTCTCTCTTATCATAATAATTACTTATGTTCCTAATAGGCTGGTGCTCTCTGTAAATGTGCAACAAAATGCAGAATGCCAGACCCTCTGCATAACACAATCTTCTGAGTTTCCTTGATCAAAGAATAAATAATGACAATTCTTTATATATCTGCCACAGTGAAGGGGGCTTTATGGGTATAACTCAAAAACTTCATTCATTCTTTCCATCCAGGACAAAGTTTCCCAATTAGAATTTTCTGTTTGAATACCAAAAGCAGCCTGTGTGCCTATGTGTTTGTGTGTGTGATTACACTGTTGATAAGATTTACAAAACTCATCTCATGTTTGGAAAGTATTTCACAAAGACAAGTCTGCCATTTTCATGAGCCTACCATCTCTCCATTTGAAAAGCCCCATGGTCATCCCAAAGGGGATTTCTTAATTGCCATGACAGGTTAAGACTGGACAAAACAATTTGGACCAGAAATAACTCATATCAGGAATGTGAGGGCACAGAGGTCCCAGGTGAAGAATAAAAATATCTATGACCTCCAGTCCATCTCAAAAGCCCAATGTGATAGTGACTTTTATATACCAATTTGGCTAAGCCATAGTACTCGGATGTTTAGCCAGAAACATCTGGATTTATCTATGAAGGTATATTTTACATGGGAGTAACATGTAAAATCAGGAGACTCTGAATAAAGCAGATTGCTCTCCCTAATGTGGGTGGGCCTCACACAAACGGTTGAAGGCCTGAACAAAACAAAAAGACTGACCCTCAATCATCACAGCATTTCCTTGTATTGTGCATTTCAGTACACCAAACAACTTCTAGTGATGGTAACCTATCCACTCAGTCAAGGCAGGGCCCAACTCGTTGCAATGGCTTGAGGAGATTCAGGAGGCCTGGGAAAAACATCCATCAGCAGGTGCTCAGAGAAGTATGGTGCCGAGGGCGATCCTACAGACAGCAGGTTCCCACAGTGGCCACCACAAAAACCTGCACGGGGTTTTTAAGAGGAAGCAAATCACAGACATCAGGAAGCGTCTTAGTAATTGCTGACATTGACTGAATGCTGCACGTGGGTCAGGGGCTTTTCTAAGGGATTGACAGACCATGCCTCACTGAATCTTCCTGACAGCCTCTGAGGCACCTATTTATTAGGATCTGTACGTTACTTAAGAGGAAAGTGTAGCACAGAGCAATTAAGTTACCTCCCTCACATAATAAGTAATTAAATGGTGAAACCAGGAGTCCAGACACCCCATTCTCCACCACCAGACCAATAATAGGTGATATTGGAGCCCTAAGCAGGTAGTTGAAAATAAGATCACTTGTCAGAGAGTAGGGTCCAGGCCCAGAGAACTCCAAGGCAGTTTCTGTGATAAAGGAAGACAGGAACCAGGTACTAAAAGTGGGTATAGTGAACAGGAAAAGACCCTGACCTAGAGAGCCAGCCTTCAGAATGGGGAACAAGAGAAGGGTTAGACCTCATGTCAGATTTAAGTCCCAGGATCCTCACTGTTGGCTATGAGACTTGAAGTAAACTTTGAAATCCCTCAGAACTTCATCTGAATATCAATGATAGTAATAACCACTTTACGTGGCTACTATGAGGATTAGCTATGAAAACTAAATGGTTCTGGGGAAGGTGGATGCTCGAGATTGTGTCAAGGACAAAATATAATGCTGGTTACGATGAATGTGGCAGGTAGTCACAGCCAGACACAGTGCACATCTCTTGGCTACGTCTCACAACCACACTAAGAGTTCCTAGAGCACCTGAGGTCTAGTTGGCATTGGGGTCAGAGTAGGCTGGGACTAGGGTGAGGTGAGGGGGCTTCCTAGATGGACAAGTATAGGGTGAGCACCAGAGAGTGAGCCTCTCCTGAAGTCTCTCTCCCAGCACATCTCACTCTCCTCACCCTAGTCTGCATCTTGGACAGAGCAGGCCTGGACTGAGGCTGTGTCAGATGGGGAGGAAAGATACCTATAGGGAAGAACAATCTGGGGAAACTGGATCATGGTCTGATCCAAGGACTCTAACAAGTTTTCTGTGATTTTAGCTGATATACGTGGTCAAACAATTCAGTCACGCCTCAAAGTAGAATTTTTGGCTTAATCATTTGAGTGGTTATCTATACTTGCCCTAGTAAATCAGCCAACCATTCAGATTTATGCTGTGACATTAATAGGCTGTCTTGACCTATGAGTTGATCTATTGGTATAATAAAGCACAGTATCTTAAAGAGAACATGAGAACAGCCTTCAAGACTTGGATTTCCGTATTATATGTTGGCCCATTGGGTAACTTGCTGACACAGATAAATCTTACCCAGTGAACACCACTAAAATCAACTTAAAATCCACTGATGAGTACAAAACAGACTGTAACTAGCACGCACAGTAAATATTTGTAGTTACACATCAGATAAATGCCACTAAGAAATTGTGTGTTTGAGCACGAACACTCTTTACCACATTCTACATTATTCCCACTCAACTTCCATAGCATTAAATCACTTTAAAACACAAGCAAGTTTTCACTACGAGGAAAATTTTACCAAGCTTCAGTTGTAAAGGAGTTGAAACGTCTGAGGTAAATTGGGTTCTATAATGGAACAACTAATAGATCCTAAAATGAGATAGCATTGCCAATCCCACCATAATGGCTTCTATTGTAATCACCCTGGACATGCTCTATAACACCTAATGACTCAACAGCCCCATGCTGGCAGCATCTGAAGGAGATTTTCTCTCTGCCAGGAAGACTGTGTATTAAGTATTATGTCTGGCCCAGCCATGGAGATGACAAGCTTTTCCTCATTTTCAAGTAAATCAATTTCTTCATGTCTCTGACTATGTCATACACATAGTTTAGAGGAGCATGGTCTCAAGCCTTCTCTAAATTATTGCTATATGCTGTCTACTGTGCCCTCAGCTTTCTCTCTCTGGTCTCCACCTGCTCCCATCCATTACCCAACCTCATCTTTGTAAGGCAGAACAGATCCCCATTTACATTCTAGCACCCTCTCTTCTCAACTCACTAAAGACTCGTACTCTTAAATGTCTTCTTGTTCAGGCAATGATTTTACCTTAAGTCATGCATAACTATTAATTTAAACATTTAAACATCCATGGACCAAATAATTGTTGTGAACTACATGAAGTATCTACACTCAAGCTGCATCTAGCATGACAAGATCAAATCATATGACAAATGGTTTACACACGATTGCCATGAATATTAGAGTCACAAAAGGAGAACTATTTGAAAATTGGGATTCACGTAAAACAATTTTCTCAGGTTTATACAAAGGTTTGGGAAAAGAGGTAAGAGAGTGTGCAATGGGAATATGGCTCCATGAGCAGATCAATGGTTGTTATGACTTTCATAAAAACTGTCAATTTCATTTGTGCTTTTCTAAAATTGACTCTTGACTTCAATAGTAATGAGGTCACACCCAGTGTGGCTCTCAACGCTTCTCATTTTACTCAATAAGCATTATTAGAGTTTAATGATACAGAAATATGGGTCCTTCAAATTCGTATGCCATATAAGGTAAAGGTAGTCTAGTTGCTAGGAATTCTTTCAATCATATATTTTAAATTTCTAGTAACAATGATATTAATTCATATCAACTTTTATCACATTAAATTATTTTATTATATTAATTAGTTAAGTAACCATCCCAATTAGAGATGTATGAAGGAAATGAGAGTTTAATTATTCTAGCTAATTTTAAAATGCTTTTTCACACACAAAAAAAAATAGTATAATTCCTTTTTAGTTTTATTTGAGCAAGTATGCTGTAATAATACCTGCATTTTCCACTTCATAATTTACAAGTAATGCCACTTTGTAGAACAAAAAGGGAATAATGAAGGCATAGTGAGAAGTCCCAGAACATCCTACTCAACAGCTAATATGCCAGCTACTATTAAGGAAAGAGTAAATGTATAATGGGTAGCACAGGACTCAAGAGTACTTTTTCCTTTCTGAAGTAGTGGGTGGAAAGTTCCAGTGAAAAAAACTACCAGGGTTGCATTATACTGTAACATTTTGTTCTTCTAGGCAGTCTGTTTTAAAATCATATTCTTATTCCAGGCCTCATTGCTCATGGAATTTCAGACTGATTTGCTGCTTCTCTGTATGCCTGAAATATTGGTAATATTTTGAATTTTTAAAATACATTTCATGCCTACATTCTGAAAGAAGGCATTGTATCAGAATCTCTTGCACACTCAGTTAATGATCCATAATAAAAATCCATTATTACTCAGGTTTGTCCGTACTCAACTTTATAAACAACTGATAGAAATCTTTGCTAGTAAAAATGTGGTCTTGGGCTTAGTCACTTATAATCCCTGATAAAGGAAGAAGTACCTAGTCCCAGCCCTCAAATAAGGAAATAAAGCTTTAGAAATTCCAGCAAGGCACATATGCCATCTGATATCACCCATCCATCAACATGGTCTAATTGGGAATTTCTCCATGGCCTCAAGAGAGTTTATATTTCAGCCTCTCCTTAAGGGCCATAGATCAAAAAGCTACTTGCCAGTTGGTTCCATTGTTAAGTTATTGTGTTTTATCTCCACTTTATTATTTATACGTCAACCCAATACCAGAGTGGCCTCTGAGGACTTCCGGAATTGGAATGTTGCTCAGAGTGATGGAGATTGAGATGAAATGGAAATAAAATTACTTCTTAATATGGATGCCTTTCACCATCATTCATTTTCTGCTACTGCCACCAGTTCAAGTTCTACCACAAGGCAAAAATTTGCCTAAAGATCAAGAAAATATGCCTTTGGTATTAAATAGAAATCTTTACTCTTTTTAACATTCTGGTTAACATTGTTTAAACAGGTCATCATCCATGGACAAATCACCTTAATGGAGAAAGAAAATCAATGAATATATTGAGAAATGTGAGATACATGTAAATGCAGAGGAATCTTCAACACAGTAGCACATTACCAGTCAGTACAAAGATAGATGTGAAAATCAGCTTATGAATTATTAAAGGGAACACTGGTAGTGTCTTTTTTTATTTGAAGCCCTTGTAGCTACATTATCATATAAACTTGGGACGTTTTTAAAGTAAATTTTGGAAGTTTTGGTGGGGTCGGCCTGGTGATCATCCCGGGCCCTAACCGCGTTGCTGACAGTGGGAAGCCATCCAAGAAGTGAATTCAATAATGGCTGCAGAGAATTCGGTTCTGTTCATCTCTGTGTGCTAAAAGGGGCTTCTATCCGCTTCCATTGTGATCATTAACGGCACAGTAAGGACAAGCTGTCATCAAAGGATCAACACAGAGGACATGGCCAGGCAGAGGATATGCCAATTAGAAAAGAACTAGATTCATTAAGGGATTTGAAAAAGGTTTTCTGATATGATTTCTGGTACATCTAGAAATGTGAACCTCTTGCTTTTGAGAAACAGTCATTTATTTCCATAGTTTTCCCTGACCTCTTTACTGCCATCCCTTAAGAATGCTGAATCTACCTTGATTCGTTGCATCCATCCTTCAAAATAATAGTAACAACACTTTCATTCAGCTATTGCTCTGAGACCACAGACATCAAGTCATGAGTATGGGAGCTCTGGCTATACTCCTAAGATAGAGAAGACCTGCTTATAAGGCATTGATTAAAACAGGCATGTCCAACCTGCGGCCTAGGATGGCTTTGGATGCAGCCCAACACAAATTCTTAAAACATAATGAGATTTTTCGTGAAATTTTTCTTAGTTCATCAGCTATCATTAGTGTTAGTGTGTTTTATATGTGGCCCAAGACAATTCTTCTTCCAATGTGGCCCAGGGAAGCCAAAAGGTTGGACACTGCTGCTTTAAAAGATACTGCCACATCCAGACACCAACTCCTCACCGCAGCATTTTTAGGAGCCTGATAGTAAGTTTTCTATAAGTAAAACAAAAGTATGCTCAGCTCTCGCAACACGCCGAAGGCATGGACCTTTAAAATCACTCAAGAAGGTTTTCAACAATAGCAGCAACCAAATTGCTTAGCAAGGCAACAGGCAGGTGATAAGAAGGCATTACGAAACCAATTTGTTGGGAACTCACAAAGGACAGCTGAAAAGGAGGACCTGGTCCAATTTTTTTACTAAAAAGAAATAGGTACTTCCTCTCTACTCACAACAGATGTTATTTTGTGCACTTGATGCAGACTGTTTTGGAAAGGCTTCCAAGGAAAGGCTTTAAATTATTATACTCTTCCTTCGTACCAGCACCCTTGCTTAAATCAATGGAAATGTAATTGATCTAAAATGGTTTATTCTCTTCAAAAGCTTGTATTCATCTTGAATTGCTTTGAACCAGAAATTACTGTGAGGACAGACTGTCCCAATTTTATTCTTCATGTTCAGGAAACAAGCCATTTGAAGGAAGAATTTCTTTTTCCTAAGAAATAAAATATCAACACACTGAGGGTGGTAATGAAACAAAATGTGACTAAAACTCTTTTACTATTAGTGCTATAACTTGGAGGATAATCTCCATGAGGTTCATTTGCTTTAAAAATGAAATACTTGTTATTTCCACAAAACTTAGTAATGGAATAAAACCAAATAAATACATTACGGTGCCAACTAAAAAAACTGTATGGGATAGAAGTGTTTGGGAGAGAGTGTACTTGCCTATGATAAAGTTGGTTTGGGTCAATTTCCTTTGATCAGTAGAGACTGGAAACTCAGGAACATGATGAAGGCATGTCATTCCCCTGACATTGACAATGGAAGGTAGTTATTCACCAAGAAAGCCATGAAAAAAAACCAAAACTATATCAAAATGTCATGACATTGAGTTTTAATGTATGCAACAGGTTTATTTAGACAGCAAAGATGATCACTCCTCCAAGACTAATAGCCAACAGGTTAAAATATTGTTATCCTTGGAAATGGACTGGGATTGGAATTCTCCAAGAAATCTTGTGCTTTAATATCATTTCTTTATCTCTCAGCAAGTGGCTCCTCCAATCGACAACATTTTTCTCAAACAGTATCCTAGAAGCACATTCAAAGATTCTGACTGCCACTGTGAACAGTATAACTTCTCACTCCACCAGCAACACTCACTCTGTAGCTGGTCTATCTTGAGTCTCTGACCTATGGTGGTCCACAAGAAGTAAAAAGAAGTAGGAAAAATAGAATTATTAATCCATAATATTAATATGAGTCACTAAATGATGATAGCGCGAAAAGAATTTAAAATCCTTGCTGTGGTTGAGAGATTCAGCAAGTCAAACAAATTGTCGATGTGTCTTCTTCTCCCCTTCTTCCTCAGTTCTTAGTCACATCCTGAAACATTTGGCATAGCCTTCTTCATTCTTAATGCAGATAATGAATTCTGATGTTTGGAGTCCTTGAAATCCCCTCCCTCTGTTTATATTTTTGATGCAAAATGAACACATCTCAGTAGAATCCGTGACAAATATGAGCCTACAGTAGTGGCTCAGAAATGCATTTTTAAGGGATTAAACGCAGTTTTCTTTACAACACAAATCAATTCCATCAGCATAAAGCAGAGAATTTTAAAGGGGAAGAAATCCAATCTCATTACGACTTCCCTTCCTTTGGTCAGAACTTGTTGGCCCTTGTCCCCAATGTCCTCTTAAGGATTTTTCTTCCCATAAGAAACTATCTGTGGGGCTTGGCACTGAATAAGATTACTTGTTCCCTCATACTAGAAATGATTAAAATTAAACTTAATCCTCATTTTCATTACTGTATTTAAGAAACAAGATTGGTTTTTTCCTATTTAGGAGAGCAGAATTGAAGATGACAGTCACATACACTTGAATAGTGCCGGAAGGAATATTGCATTGCTTGATTCCTGATGAAGCAACAACCAGCCCTCTTTGTAGCTTGCACTTAGCAGTGTTCACTGTTCAAGATAGGTGAATAACAAGTTGAATCTGTGTTGTTTTTTCATCAGGACTACACTGCAATGGAGAATCTGCAACGTTTTGGATATAGTACTCTGTTTCACTCATAATCTCGTGGAGGATTAAAGAGGATAAAAATAAGCATAGGTGGCCCCACCGATGATCTCATTTATCTTCATAATAAACTTATGAGATAAATCTAGAAGGCTTGAGAAAAATTAAAAGGCAGCTCTTATTTACACTCAAAGAACATCCACTATCTTCAGGATAGGATTTGGAAATCCAAAGTAATAGTAATAAATGTTGAAAACTCCAACTGGCTGGGATATACACACACCTGTGAAACAGTGACCTAGGAAGAGGCAGCTCTAACGTGTGATCACACAACCAACTGAAATGGGAGCCTGCTTTGTGATCTTAGCAAATGTGACCCCAAAACAATGAAGTAATATTTTTTGGATTACTACATGAATAAATAATTGAGGGTTTAAATTATTTTAGTAAAATAATATATTTAAAAACTGTTTTAATAACTAGCTTGTAAATTATACTTACTGTTATAATAGCTGTTTTGTAGGATATTTTAAATGCACTTTTATTCTAGAAACTACCAAGAACACACCGGATGGGGATCTTTCTTAAGAATTGTGGGAAGAACATTCACCATTTTCCTTTCTAGCACCCTTTCTCTATGCTCACATTGTAGGGTCTGTTTTTATTATTTTCTCTGAATCTCTTATTGCCAAAAAGGCCATAAAAATTATCTCACAATCATTCATTTCTCCCAGCATGTTGGTCTCTTTCTCCCCATAGACCCTCCACCTTGCTCTTCCCTGTGCCTGGAGGGCTTTTCTTCCAGACCTTTCCATGCCTGGCCACAAATTGTTATAAATTTCTCAACCTAAATGTCACCGTCTCTGCCCAATGCTGCCTGAAGTCACCATACTCACCACACAGTCCCAGAGCTCCTCTCCTCTACCCCAGTGCTTTCCTCTTCTTTGTCACACTCTTTGGAACTTGAAATCAACTTATTTGGTTTCTGCTTCTCCCTGCTACATCTTAGCTCCATACTTGTGGGGCAGGGGCTTTATCTGGCTTGTACTCCCTAATCCTACAACTGTACTTGGCACACTGAAAGTGCTCAGTAATTATTTATTGGATGAATAAATAACATTCCGAACTCCAAAAGTCTGTGATCTATCCCCTGACTCCTAAAATAAGATTAATTGATTGATTGATTGATTGATTGATTGATTTTTTACTATTCATGCCTCTCGGCTAAGAGGCTGCTTACATACAAAGGCTTGTTTCATTTTTTTGTCCTTACCACCCCACTTCTGTTTCTGTATATCATAGAGTCACTTTCTCTTCTGTGTTCCAGGAGTGTGATAGGAAATTAAATAGAGAGATATATTGAAAAACAAATGAATTTAAAAATTAACCCAAGGTAGCTTACAGACATTTTACTAGAAAACCCTCACCCTTTCACTTTACTTTCTAACCTATGAAACAGATCGATATTTCACACTGAAAAAAGTAAAGCAAAGAACTTGGGTTCCCTAAGATGAGTTTTTAACCTGCTGTTCTAAGTGTTGGGGTAAGCTGGCCCAGGCTCTCAGGACAAAGAACGAGACCCCCTGTTCTGGTCACAGGACTGTTTGCGTGCTGGGAGGGCTGTATCTGACAGTGAGTGAGCACAGACTCAGCAGCACTTGTCAGACCCTTGTGAGGTGGTCTCTTTCAACATGACGTCAGTAGCACTTTACAGGATTCAAAGAGAAGGGCTCCAGCTGGTCATGGAGCTATAGGACGCCCTTATTAGGATGTGAGTCATATAAACATAGATGTGTACATAACATAAATATAGATCCCCTTACAGCATGCTTGATCTGCATTCTCTGCACAGAGTAAAGAGCTCACTCGTTTTAGTAAAGAGGTTTTTGCCCCCAGGAAATGGAAACATTTTTGCAGTTTTAATTACAATTGCAAAGGAAAAAATTTCAAATGAAAAGTATTTTTTTTCAAAAAAAAAAAGCATCATTTCATAGGAAACCACAAAATTTCAGATTAGGGCATGGTAGTGTTCTGTTTTTCATCCTGTTTTTCTGTTTATTTTGCAACATTCTGGTATTTTTTTTCCTATCTTAACCAAGTGTTCTAAAAATTAATAAAATTAAACTTTCAATGAAATATGAAAGTAAAACTAAATACAAAACAGAGCAGAGCACATTAATTTCCATCTGTTTACCTGTCTTGAAAGCAAATGTGGATGGTTAAGAACATCTGGCAGGAGGCCAAGTGATTGCTTACCACAAATAAGTCCTGAACTTCTTGAATATAAACTATCCAAATCCAGAAACCACTTTTCTGTTGCTTTGGCCCAATTCCATAAAGCGACTCATTTCTTGGGACGCCATCAGGAAAAGTTAAACTCGACCCTTTATTTTTTTTCACAGCTTTCTATTTTTAGATTACAAAAGTAGTATCTGTTCATTGTAGAAACCTTGGGAAATGCATAAAAATATGAAGATAGTTTTATGATTATCCGAGAATCATAATTTCCCTCACCATCATGGTAATTCCCATTCCCATTTTGGTAACATCTTTTTGGTTATTTTTTGTGTACATATGCCACATCAGACTTGCCCTCCCTGGTGGTATCTTTCCATACACGCTGAGTGAAGTCGAGTTTCACGTAGCAATACCTTACAATTCTGCCAAGTTTGAAATATCCTTCTCTGGCCCAATGTCTATTCATTATATTCATTATATAGTATCCCTTTGTTTGCATTATTACCATTTCTCCAAACTCTTAATCTTGAGTCTTTTGGTTGTTTCCCATTTCTTCTATCTATGGATCTATAGCTGAGTACTTGGGCAGCATCAGCCACTACTCTAGTACACATGAAAGGGACTGAAAGCTCTGTGACTTCTCAACTTCTTCAGCTTGAACTGAACACCTACTGTGCACCAGCATCAACCACATACCAAGCAACAGTGTGAGGTTGCAGCTTCTGATGCACATGCAACAGGTTTTGTTTCTCGGGTCTGCTTCTTTCTCCCGCTTCTCATCCAGGCTCTTGCCATCTCTTATATGAATTACTGCAGCATCCATCTCTCACCAGTCCCAGGGACAACCACCTTCCTTGTTATTTTCTTTGGTTTTATTTCTACAACTTCTGTACCCTCCTAATTGGAGGCAGCCCCCAGCAACAAACAACCAAAAATACAAATAAATGAGTTCCTAATGCAGAGATGTGAGGCCATTGGTTTGCTTCATTTCTTCATTGTTTCGTCAACCCATTGTCCTTCTTCCTTCCTTCCAAATTCAGTTAAGGATCCACCTCTAAGAAGCCTTTGGAAGTGAAGCCACCTTAATGTTTGTCATTTCAGAACTACTTATTGGATCTGTTAAAATTGTATTGCTTTAGAATAATTACATATCAGTTCCTTACATAGGTTCTCTGCTTCTGACAGAGGTAATCTCCACTTCTCGTTCACTCAGGCTCAACAGCCCCAAATCACCATTGATTCTTGATCTTTGTCCTTAGCATTTACCTCTAGAATCACAAAAATATGAACTTCTAGATTTGGAACGTCCACAGGGACTGCTAAGGCTGCATGTATCTCAACACCCTGATGTTCCAGATTGGAAACTTTGTTCCCCCTCACAGTGACTTGTAAAGAGCACACATGCAGCAACTGTCTCTGAATTGCGACATGGTCCTATCACAATCCTGCGTACCCCACCATTCTCTTCTTTTGCATTTTTCTAGAATGCTCTGCATATAGTGGACAGACAGCCTTTTCTCTAAGCACTCGTTTAGAGACTTTCCTTGAATCATATTTTCATTTCTGTCTTTAGAAAACCTAATGAATATGATTCTTATTGTAGTAATCAAGCAACTCAGACCACTAACCCCCATTATTGATGATCATGACGTTGAGAGTAATATTAATGTTAGAGAACAAGTGTTGAGTGAGATAATGTTTCTAGAGCTCATAATCCACAGCATATGAGGGCTGTCTGGAAAAAATCCAGCCATGAATGCCTCTATTTTGTCACATTACATGGCTGGATACTTTCTGGACAGCCCTTGTATACCTGATGCTCAAGGTCTCTCAGCTCATGGTACTTTCTGTTTTCTCAAGACAGTTTCTTTCCTGACTGCCTCTTGAATCTCCCACTAGAATCAGTCAGAGATGAAAAACAAATGAGTTGTTCTTCTTCCCTGGTAACTTTATTCATTAAAGAAGCTAAAGGACTATTTAAAAAAAAAAAAAAGAAGTTCTAGGATGAGAAAGATGGTTGCTTCATTCTCATTCCTTCCATTTTCCTTGGGATGAGGCAGAAGGTCCCTTTCCTCTCAATTCTTTCTGTTTGTCCAGCTCCAGGCAGAATGGCCCTCCTTCTTTTGCCAACACCAGTGCTCCCGTTTGTGGAGCCACAATTCACTCAACACACAATTTATGGAGAATTTAGATGTTTCCAGATTTGTGCCAGGCACCAGAGAAATAAATATAAATAAACAAATGACTTCTACCCTCAAGGAGTTCACAGTAATAGAAGGAGAGGTATTCACACATTATTGCAATGCTGTGTAGTAAATTCCATGAAAAATATTAGGTCAAATTCCAACATGGCCACAAAAGAGAAAAAATAAATGCCCTCTAAGAAAGTAAGGAAATGTTTCTTGGAAGAGCTGAAGCTCAGTGGAGAGCCACAGTCATATCTCCTGTCTTTGGTTTATTTGTGTTTTCCCAACCCATCAGCAGCCTTCCAACTCTTAGGTGGGATGGAGGGAGAGATTCTGTGAACAGAGAGACATTTAAGTATATCCACAAATGACTTTTTAATCAGTATTTATTTCTCCTTTGTGGATTCTCAGCACTTTGTACTTTTCTAAGTAATGATGCTTTCACTTTGTTCTACATTTTGGAAACTGCTGAAAACTTTTATACATTCTCTAGAAATTCCACCATAAACTTTCATATTCCTGGCTTTTTCTGGTGTCCCTTTAAAGAAGGTCAGCCCTAAGGATGAGAAATGAAAGGTGACATTGTATGGTAGTTAAGTATGGACTTTAAACCATCTGTGTTGGAAACCTGGCTATGCCGTTTACTAGTATGTGACCTTAGGTAAGTTACTTATTCCCTTTTGCATCAAATTCTTCGTATTTAGAATACTGGTTCCTCCTTCTTGGCCTTGTTGTCATGATAAAAGACATAATGCATGATAACCTCTTAGGTTAATACCTGTTCTGTGGCTGTAGGAAATGTAAGTGCTTATCAGTAATGAGAGTGCTCTGCCCCACATGGGTGGGATCTGTGCTCCCTGCAGTCTCTGGTGCATTGCTCCCCTTTGTGGAATAAATTCCACTGCTAATCAGAGAATGGCCTTCATGCAAAACCTGCTGAGAAAGAAGAGAGCAAAACTCCACAATGTTTTCAGTTCCCAGATTCCAGGTCCACACAAAGATAGTATCTACAACCACGTCTCCAAGACTCCAAGGAACGGAGCTGATCTTGGGAGCCGAGAAGGGATGAACATGTTGTGTGCCAGTTCCAGAGTCTATCAGAAAGGGCTCAGAACTCTCAGAGGCACCCAGCACTGACGCAGGGGACGTGCTTCCTAGCATACTGCATTCGTTTCTCACTTTGTTTCTCAGAAAAGCTGTGTGTTTCTTTTGCAGTTTATTTCCTTTATGTGCGGGCCAGGAGCTTTGTCATAGATTTTCTAAGAAGCTAAGTGAATGTGCTTTCTGTCAATCTGAAATTGTTTGGTGGGTGAATTTTTCCCCCTTTTGCTCCTTTTCTTCTCTATGAAAGCTGACAAATGGGGAAGAAAATGAAAAAGAAAAGAACAAACCCAGTATCACAGGATGCTGGGAAAATAGCTTCTATTTATATCCTGGTACATTTTCAGACATGTAAACACCTCTGTTAATCGCTGCCCTTGCAGCAAGACCCTGGGGATTATTGAACTGCCCTGGAAAGCTGGCAACCATATAAGGCAGAACAGTGAAAGGTTTGACAAGGCTAATTGTGCTCCAAGTTGTTTTCAGAAACAGTGAGGAATGAGGTCTGTGTCCCGCCTGCACCCACTGAGGAGTAGAGGGACACACAGGCCTCGGTCCCTGCTCGGAGAAAGCAGAATATTGGCACAGAGAAAGTTTGGCAAGATACAACCAAGAACAGCCTGGCCAAAGCACCTCTAACTGGGCCAATCTAGCTAATAGTATAATAGCAGAAAATCTCACTTTGAGTGGCAGCTTCACCACACATTGGCTATGTAACATTGGGTAGCTCTTTAGTCAAGCATGAGGCTCAGTTTGCTCATCTATAAACTGGAACAGTTATAGCAACCTCAGGAGGTGAGCATGATAATAAAATGAAAATAGTGGAAGTGGAAAACAATGTGCTAGTCACAATTTCTGCCACCTAATTCTAAGTTTTGAGATCTAAAAATTTTTAAAATAAGCTGTAAAATCTGACTTATAATAAAGAGAAAAAGAAGTAGTATAAACAGACCCCTGAGATGACTCAGGAAAAAGGACTTTAAAAGAACTATTCAAAGTATGCTCAAAACTTAAAGAAAAATATGCTTATAATAGGTGACAAATTGGAGAAGTTCAGTAGTAAAATGGAAGCTATAAAAACACAAATCCTAGAACTGAAAAGTGCAAACTTCTCTGCTGATACACTAAACAACAGACTGGATACTGCAGTAAAAATGTAAGTAAACTTGAAGACAAATCAATAGGAATTATCAATTCTAAGAAAAGGAGAAATATGTTTTTTAAAGAGTCATAGAGGCCTATGGAAAATATCATGCAAGTTAGCAGGCATGCAGTCTAACACACACGGAGCAATGCTAAAGATACAAAGACAATTCTAAAATCAGCCAAAGACAGAGAGACACATTGCCTATAGGAAAACAATGATATGATTGGCGACAGACTTCTCATTAGTAAAAACCAGAAACCAGAGTCAACAGATGACAATGTAAATTGAGGAAGAACAAAAGTCTCAACTGGGAATTCTATGTCCAGTCAAAATATCTTTCAAAAGTAAGATATTTTCAGACAAACAAAGGCTATTAGAATTCATTACCGTCGTCAGTGTTGCTTTAGAAGGCAATAGCTCAGGCTGCAGTCAAGTTGAACCACGTGGAAATGGAGATCCACAGGAAGGCTTGAAGAGCCCAGAAACATCTCCGTTAGCTTTCATCTTCAGAGGCCTACACTCATCTACATATTCCAACATACTCTTGACTTCATGGAATAAGTTTTCTGCAAAGGGTAAAGACAATTGAGACTCTGCTCTTAAATAAAATTAGTGAAAAATCAAACAAAAGCTATCCCGTGCTAGAATGTTCTCTAGCACGACTGCGTGGCAGCCCCCCACCTCTATCTGTAAGGCAAAGTCAGTGGATTCATCACGTTTCAATACTGTCCAAAGAGAAAAATCAACTTCATTTTTATAGTCTCCATGGTCTCCCAATAAGAAAGAGAAAAATTCACCTCTGTTTCACAGGCTAAATGAAGATTCTGTGGCTATTGATTCACCTATCCCAGATGTCATTAATCACACACACAAAAAAAACAATCATCTGCATACCTCTCCTATGCAAATGGTAGTTGCTCAATATCACACAAAAATGACAGAAAAATCTCTGTAGCAACTGAGGCTTCAGAAAGAATATGGCTTCAACAACAAAGAAAAATAACCACTTGTACATTTTTATTATTGGCTAAAATTCACCATTGGAAATCTTAATCACCACAAAGACACTGCAAGCATCACTATAAACATGCCAGATTTCAGCTAGAACACTGAATCTGATGCTGTGACAGTAAGCCTGGATCACTTTGAATGAGAGAAAGGCCCTGTAAAATAGTAAGAATGACGATGTAAGTAAAAACACCACCACCTGATAAATATGTGGTGTTGAGTAAGCCCATTGGACTTAGTGTTCTTCCCACATGAATTTTTTTGTGAAGTACTCTAGAATTTCTAGACAAGAAAACAAAAATTTTTCTCTACCAAAATACAAAATTTTTTAAATAAAAATATCCATCAGGTGGAAGCAAGCATCTAATGTCCATTGCCAGCCTCCCCAAGAGATAGATGACGAGGAAAACACACTCACTGGAGTGAACTGTGGTCCATAGGCTTGGAAATACTTAGACTTGGGGGCTGCTTTCCCAACCAAGCTGAGTAGGGTTTGCCTGGGGTTCCAGGCCCTGAAGCCATATACAAATGCTGGAGAGGATGGAGAACATCTCTGTCACTCAGGTTCGTTGATGAAGTATTTATTTTGTATCTGTGTATGTCAGGATGGCTCCGAGCTCCAGGGATGTGCAATGAAGACATAGTCCTGAGACATTGGAAAGACAGCAAGCAGAGGGATGGAAAAGTATCCCCACAGGCACAACGCAATGTTCCCTTTAGGCTTCCACCCAGGCAGCCAGAGTGTTGGATAATGGATGCGTGGAAAGGCCATAAGCCACCTTGACATCAAGTGGCCTGCAAAGGCTCTGCAGGTAAAGTAACATCTTGGTGCAGTCTTGAAGGACATTTAGGGGAAAAAAACAGGAAGCTGAGGAAATTGTGTTTTCTGTTATTTTACTCTAGAAGTAAAATCAATGTATGTAGAATTAACATCTTTTTAGAAATCATACATAATGTATTTCTGCTATTCCTTCCAGCTCATGAAAAAAAGTTCACTCATTGTACTTTTTGGATGCACCGGGGGAAATATTTGGGTAGCTTTTGATGCTGAGGACTAAATGCAATAATGAGTGAACCACAGAATTTCATGAATTCAAGGCTGAAACCACAGTTCTCCAAATGTCCCTATTTATATGGAAAAAATAAACATTTGTTTAATTTACTTTTAGTCCAAGAAATAGAGATATGCCTAAGGTGTAGATAAATCTGAAAAAGGCGATTTTTCCTGGTATTTGATATGACCAACAGTGACATTAATGCATTCACGTTTAAAGTTTCATTGTATATATTGCTTCTCGGCCGTTTGGCTAAGATCAAGTGTAGTAAAGTTTCATTGTACAGAACCATGCTTTTGTTCTCAGGGCATTGTTCCTAACTGGGTTCCAATCATTCTTTTTAAAAAATCACTTTAAAAAGTGACAGGACTGAATACTTGACTCAAGGGCAGCTGGACAACCTCAAAATCCTGCTTTATTTCCTGGCTGTTGTCTAAAAGTTCACATTGTGTTTCTACAATTTATATTAAGGATTTGACCCTATCAACATACAAAAGACCCTATCAACATACAAAATTTCAAAAAAATAAGTGGGGGGGGGGGGGAATGCTTTACAATCTCACATCTTAGTAAAAAAAAAAGTTTCAAAGAACATACTCCCAAAGTGGGAAGTGAGAGACAAAGCATAAAAATTCCAGTGGGTTAGGATTGAGTTGGATACAGGAAGGCAAAATGAGGGATTCAAAAGATGACTTCTTTCTTTTCAACATTTTCCCTCCGATTAGCCTGGCCCAGTGGGTGGGACTTGCAGTCCTGTTTTGGATAACGTTATACATATTCCTGCCCCTAACTCCAATATATTGGACTTCAAATAATACTTCACCCTCCACTGTACTGTAATCTCATCTCAAGATGGAAAAAAATAATAATAGAGATAAAAATTAAGTATTATAAAAAAATAATAAATACCCCAGAATGCCTCACATATTTAAGCTACTACAAAGCCTGAAGTAAAGAAAACCATAACTAGCTTTATATTCATGACAAGTAACATTATCATTGCATTTTTAGCCCATCATAATAAATAAAGTATGTGAGCGATTTGAAAAAGAAGAACTGCAAATGAATAACATATAGAGAACTGTTGGACCTTGCTGGACACTAAAACAGTGAAGTAAGTATTGACTTTTACCTGTAACATCAGAGAAGTTGAGAGATAAAGAGAGAAATCACCTATTTCTGGGAACCTATGCTGTTGTATATATATCAGATTTGTACAACCACATTTTGGATATATTTTATAAAATTTTGACAATGTTGTTTATATGCATAAGTGCCTCCTAGAAAATGAGGAAGTATTTGGTGTATGCAAACATGGTGGAACTACAATAAAATGTTAGCTGTGGGTGTCACTGAGCCTTGAGAGTATAGGGTTTTCCCCTTCTTTGTGCCTCTTTTTTTTTTTCCAATTTTCTATAAATAGCAGTATGTTTATAATCAGAGAAAAAAATGACACGGTCTCAGTGGCATAGTTCTAAATGTTCAAATATCTTCATTTGTGTGTCCCAGAAGTTCCATGGAATACCATCTTTCAGCCTAACCAGAGTGTGTTAATCAATTTCTATGCCTATCAGTGGAACAGTCTGGAAACATCATCCACAGTTACAACAATCAAGAGCACTATTTTCACTTTCGTGTTTTTTCAGATAATATTTTCCCCCATTGCTCTGCTAACATTGAGAGATTTGGAAAGTATATTTAGGAGGTAAGGCTAACTATTTTTTAATAAAAAATTTTATTGAAACAACTATAGATTCACAGGCAGTTGTAAGAAATAATAGGGAGAGAGCCCACTGGAGTCTTTACCCAATTCCCCTCAATGGTAACATCTTTCAAAACCATAGCAGGATATCACCACCGGGGTATTAACATGGATGCAATCCACCTCTTTCATTCAGATTTCCCCAGCCTTACTTGTATGTGTGTGTGCGAACTTAGCTTATACACTTTAATCACATGTGCACCTTGGTATATCCATTGTCCTAGTCAAGACAGAGCCCTTCCATCACCACAGGATTCCTTCCGGTTGCCCTTTGGCTAATATGTGTTTAACTCTCAAACTGCAGGTCATATACCTGTCATTGTACATTCACTTCTGTAGTTCCTATTTTACATTATGCATTTGCGTTTTATAGTCAGAGCTTGTCAAATGAATAAGGCCCTGGTGTCCAACATCCTAAAACATGGGAATTACTAATAAGGAAAATACCAGTCTGGAAGGCAAGCTGGGAGACTGGATTGGAGTAGGTCTGCTTTCCTCTGTGGCTATAAGATTACATACAGTAAAGACCCTGAATTTATGAATTTCTCTATGCACCAGGTTGTTGGACCAGAAAACTATGCTTTAACTCAGAATATGCCTCCTATAAAAAAAAAAAAAAAAAACAACTGGAAGGATTTTTACCAAGCCTGGTTTTATAAAATTATCTGAGCAGAATAAATAGCCTTTGCTGTGCCCCGCATGAGTTCAATTAGGTTTCTATTTGTTCCCACCATAGCTTCAGTACTTCTTAATATGAAAATACTGTTCTCTAAAAAGAATGAGGAACTAAATCCTGAAGCTCTCTATAAAACTTCTAACCACTTTGAACCAAGAGCATGCTGGCCATGATTACTGGTGATGAGTAGGAAAGTCAGTGACTGATCTTAACGCATTATCCAGAACTTGCTGAGCTACCAACAAGTGATATCCCTGAGATAGAAAGTTCAAAGGAAGACGCAGCCTGAGCACACACCTTTCTCAGAAATCATTAAGCCAGGAGTGAGGTCAAACATGCCCCGCTGCTATGAGGTGGGTGAAGAAGGACACAGGTCACTAGAAAGCAGCTTCATTATCCAAGGACAGTCAGTCTGATGATTCTGGAGTTTTTCAGTCATCTGCAAATCCAAAAGCCACTATATATGTGTCAGATGGGAGTCACTTAATTGATTATTGTTGACCATGAATGCTGTCATGAGTACACACAGTTGTAGGGAAATGCAAAACAGGGCAACTTCAAGAAATGGCTTCACAAATAAAACGTGGCAGGCTAAGTCTTTACTATGAGGGCTGTCATGTAATATGAAAAATAGAGGCCTTTATGGCCGGATTTCTTTCTGATCAGCCCTTGTGTATATTAGGCCAATTATAATTTTTAAAAACAAAATTAAAATACTTGTTAGAGATATGAATACAACATCAAACACTCAAGAAAGGGCTATCTCGCACAGAGCAGCACCAAACCCCTAGAAAATGCCCCATCATGGGAAGCTTAGGGTACCCTCTGTTGATGTCTATGCTAGAGAGTACAATGACACTCTGCTTGGGTGGTGTCCTAGGTGGCTAAGGTTGCCATAACAGAATACCACAGAAAGGGAAGCTTAAAAAACAGAAACTATTTTCTCACAGTTCTGGAGGCTGGCAGTCCAAGCTCAAGGTGCTGGTGGGGTTGGCTTTTTGTGAGAGCCCTCTCCTTGGCTTGTGGACAGCCACCTGCTTGTTTGCCTACTTCCCACTTTCCCATCTGCTTCCCCTTAAGGGTGCTACACAGATTTTCACCCCATCACCCACCCCTGCTTCACAGAACTCTTAGACTCTGGGGGAAGCTTACTTTACTCCATGTCAGAGGGTGACCAGGCCAGCACCTCTCCTCCCCCTTATCATGCTGTCTGATCTTTTGACCCAAGCCGTGAATTGGGGTGACTGTAAGGAGTGCTGTTTGGAGTTACAGGATGAAAATGCCCTCTGTCTGCTAGATTGTCCTTCATCCTTCCTAGAAAACATGGAAACCCTCTTTCAGAGGAAGCATGGCCCCAAAAAGCAGAGCCCGACCAAAGAGGGTCTTGATGACATTACTAGCCCCTGAAGAAACAACTATGAATTTGCCTTATCTGCATGTCCAGCTGCATGGGAGCAAAACAGAAATTGTCTTTAATGGTTAGCCACTTTGATTTGCCTTATCTGTTACTTGTGAATCTAAAGAGTCCTAACTAATATGCACACTATAGGAGGAAAGTCCCAAAAGAGTTACATCATTTTGTATAATATCTTTTGAAAACCTAGTCTTTTGAAAAAGACAGTGGTGTTAAGAGACTTCAACTTGAAGCTTCTAACAGTGAAGAGTAAAAAGGATTTCACATCCAAAGAAGAATTTAATGGCCTGGCACTTATTGTTGGGAAACTAAATCTTTGGAAATTGCTTTTTTATTTTGAGCCTCACATTCATCAGCTGCAAAACTGGGGGTGCCGGGGAGCTGATACCTGGAGCTGATACCTCATGAGGCACCAACCCAATGATGAATGTAGTTGTCTTGGTTAAAGTTTAAGGTACAAAGATAAATACTAACAACCTGGGCCAATATTCACTTGTAATGTAAGTTGAAATAACAGAAGATAAAATCAACTTACCCACTTACATAAAATTATTGATAATTTGGCAGAGAATCAATAACTTTGCGAAACTTCCAGTACAAGCTGGAGCTGTGGCGGGCAGCACATATTTACTTCTGGCTCATCCCACACAGGGGTGAGGTCTTCAGAAGGCCAGCTGAACAGTAGCAGCCCCCATTCTTCCCACTCTGCATAGATTTTTTAAATCTCAAATAAGTAAAACATGCAAATGTCAGTTCTTAAATCTCAAATACAATCAAATGAATCAAGATGACAACCACATTATTGAATCCGACATCTAAGGAAGGTAGGAAATTACGAAAACTTGGAATTCTCCTTTTATGGAGGTGTGTTTCCACTTGGTAAACATTTTCAGACATAGTAAGCACAGAGTTCATGGAAAAGAATGCGAAGCACGTGAGATGCCTCAACTGTGTGTTTTCTGCATTCTTGGCATTCAACATCTCTTGTCCTGAATGTTTGATCCCATTTTGTCACTAATGCCAAGCGTTTAACTCAGAAAGATGCAAGAAGATGATGAGGGTTGCTTTGTTTCCCTGCACGTATTCCTTTCTTTTTGCCCCAAAGGGGATCACAACACACACTGAAGGGAAGCGTGCACTCCCTGGTGTCCCAAGAAAGATTTCATACAACTAAATCACAAAGACATTAAAGTAATAAATCTTCCTTTGTGTGGAAATGAAACCATCACACAGCTGAGATCCCAAAGGAAGGCAGGGTGGACGGCAGGGAGGAGAGAAGGAAGAAAGAGGAAGGTGAGGGGGGTCATTAATTTTTTCCCTTACAAAAAAGGTCCTAAACCTGCTGTTTCTTCTATTTCTCATTCATTGCTAACCATTAAGTTCTATTGCACAAGCGTGTCCCTTGGGTGAATCTGTCTCAAAACTAAAAATCACACAGATATAAGATCATTCATATTCAGAGTTTGAATGACAAAACTCCTGAAATGAGATCTCAAAAATATTGAAGGCAATCTTCCACAAAAGTGAAAATGAAATGAGAATGGAGAAGAATTTTACTTACTCCACATGCAGTTTATATCATTTTTTAAAGCCAAACGTTTGCTTTCAGGTGTTATCATAGGGAAAGGGGCAAGTCCTTTTTATAATGGAAACCTACCCACTTCATATCCTTTTTCTAAAAAAATACAGACAATAAATAAATTGAAGTATAAAATTTCAATAACGGTGTTGATATTAACTAAAAATTGAACGATGCCAACATTAAAATATAACATTCCACTTTAAGAGAAAACTATTATTGCTGGAATGAATGGTAGCCTCTCTGCTAGGACACTTAAAACATCTTTCAACAGATAGAAGCAGCAGGGAACAAGGGTATATGCTCCGATGCCAGTGCCACCCTGCCCAGGGACCTTGGCAGATCCAGGTTTCACATGGCAGGCACCACAGGGTTAGTCAGAGGAAATTGTTGTCTACTAAAGTCACCAATATGCAATGTTTCTGTAAACCTACAGGCCCCTATGGCTAACACATGTAACTTCTAGGGAACACCCACCCAATAGTTTCCCAATCCAGAATGTATTCATCCTTGCAAATGCATTTTGGAGTTAAATGAAATAAAACACAAATACAACGCCAATTTATTGCTCCCCCTAAGGACATTCTGAAGCTAAAAATGTTCTGTTAATTATTATTCATTTTCCTTATTCTTTATGTTTATTCCTTATACACAGATAAAGAGAAATTAACTTTTTAAGTATCATGTGAAAAAAGGAACTTGTTTAGAATTAAAAAACAAAACAAATGAAAGGGAAACAAACAGCTAAATTCTGAGAACTTGCTGATGTTCAAGATTAAAAGATGTTAAAACCCTGTTTAAAGATAGTGGGATACTCTGGTTTTGCAATTTCAAGTAAATAACTTGACACTCACATTTGGGTATATTAATATTCACAACACAACAAGAAATTTGGTATATGGTGTCCCTTGACAGTTCTTAAGGGAATATTTCTCTTACTCTCTCCCTCTCTCTCTCTCTCTCTCTCTCTTTCTCACTCTTTATCTCTCTCTACATGTTTTTTAATATTTTAATTTAATGTTACATGACTGGATATATTATATATTAAATAATTTAATATTACATAGCTGGATATATATTATATATACATATATAAATTTAATTAAAAGAAAAAATAAGTAAAAACTCACCTGTCAATTGGATTTACATATTATTTAGAAAACTCATTCTAAGTCTACCATTGAAAAAGGCTCACTACAGATATTTCAGGTCTCCTTGGGTAACAATTCTCATCTAATACTTTGTAGATCACTCTGACCAGAACATTCTAATTTTCACTCAATTACCTGAATAGTCTGTGTGATAAACAGTAGAAAAGAAATGCATATTAAAACGAAGGCTTCTCCTCTACCTCCCGGCCCTGGGTGTTCGCCCCAGGCCACGAGTAGTAGGGAGCGAGGCTCCTCTGTTGAACAGCATTGGGAAATATTTTCAGGAAAAGTAAATTCCACGTCTTCCCTGAGGAAAAATGTCTTAGGGCTCTTTGACTAAAACACTTAAATGGAGCCATCTAGTTAACTGTTATTTTTTTAACAAGATTTTTATTAAAACAAATTTATCTCTAAGCATAGTGATCACACACTTTTTTGTTTTGTATGTTTAAGAAAACTAAAAATAAAACTCTCTTTGTATCCTCTGCCCATGACCCTCCTTGTTAATCACTGTTGTTAAATCTGATGGGGCAGTCTTTTTAAAGTTGTTCAGTCTTTAGAAAAAGCAATTACAGATGTAAGAGTTAGGGACTTTTTATTTTTTTTAATTCATTTTTATTGTTAGACTTATTGGGGTGACGTCTGTTAGCAAGGATTACATAGGTTTCAGGCATACAATTCTACAGTGCATTGTCAACTTGTTGTATAATAAGTTCACCACCTAATAGGGACATTTTAGAAGTCAATCACCAGTCATCCAGTGATTCTTTATTTCTTACCACCAAGCTAGTGGCCTAGTCGGTCCAAAATCAAGTACCATCAAACATAGAGAAGTATGAAATTCCCGTGATGTTTTCATTCAACTAACCCCCTGCTCACCTCCCCACTCCCACCTCTCCTAGTGAAAGATTCTCCAGCAGCAGTATTTGTTGCCATTGGGGAATTTAACTCTCAAGCAAATGCCACTTTCATTAAGCATTTGACTTATGCTAAGAACCAAATAGAAATATTTACATTAGATGAAATCTAACCAAAGACAGATTCACTTAAAACTCTCGGCTAGACCTCTATCATTTGGGGGGGCTTTTAGACAAAGGAGCTCCTGAAAACATACGACAGTCTCCTCCATCACTTCACAAATTAATGGGATGTTCAAAGTATGTAACATTTGAGACCTACACTAAGTTATGTATTTAGATAGCAACTGTGCAACTAATTATGCCCAGGTGACTACTTCCCCAGTCTCTTGAGTTGAATAATAATCATTTCCAGTCTCATTTTGCTGCCTGTGATGTGCAATAATTAAACATGCGATGTGTTTGTCATTTATACCAAATACCACACTTGGTTTTCTGAGAGTTTCTGAGCCCCAGAGGAAAGAGTAAAAACAAAAGTCTAAAATCTGACCTGTTCTACACAGACACTCTTTAAATATTCTCATGGGATTCTAGCCTGCCTCCTGCAGCCTGCAAATATGATTGTAGGAGGAATTAATGACCTTGGTTTTTTGATGAGAGGGTGATTTCATGATTGTTAATTTCAGGATTAGGGAGCTATATTAACACCTTTAGGCCACATACTGTGCTGGAACACAGCATGAAAACCACAGCTCTGAAATCGTAAACACAGGCCAAGCAGAGCCCACTCGGTCTGAAAAGCTGACCTGTGAAAACACAGACATCCTGGACTAGTCCACGACTGGTCTCCATGCACTCTCTCAAGTGCTTCTTTTTTATTATTCAAAGTGAACCTGTCTGTCTTACTTTTGCATTTTTCTGGTGTCGTTCCACACATAGTTCTGCTCAATACTTTCTAGGAATCCGTTAATGGCTCTTCAGAATCCCTCTATACCAAAGCACGATGCATTTTATTTAGGGTACCTTTTAAGGAGCAAGTACACATGAGCACAAGAGATTATTTAAACAAGATTGCCCTCTGGCACCTGCACACACGGAAGGAGAGAGAAACCCAGGAGACCTGTATCTCTGTTCACCTGAGCTAGCCTCCTGCCCCCACCCCCCATCTTGCTTATCACAGAACCACTACAGCTGTGTTGGGAGGAAAGGAAACGTTCACCATGTTTCTGAAAAATAGTCAGTCAAAATGCAGTGCAGACTTCATAGAAATAGATTAGAGGACACCACAGAGGGAAATACTGAGAACTTGGATTTTTCTTCAGGTCTTCCCACCTTCTCTTGTATCACTGCTGCCTTCACTGCCATTCTTCCCGGAGGCATCAAACCCCTTCTCAGGCCTGGAATCCGTCTGCCTGCGTGTTCCATTGAGTTCCATTCACAGAGGGAAGAGATTCAATTCCTCATTTCAAAACTATCTTTTGTTTTCTCAAGGGCAAAGTTCTGAGAATGTCCCTCACTTTAGGCATTGATGATGGATAAGATAGTTGCAATTTCACAAAATTCATCTAATGCAGAGAACATTTCTTGATCATCTATGACTTGCCAAGAACAATCTCAGGATTCAAGGATTGACTCTCGGAGTGCAATGTCAGGCAGCTGCCTTGGGAGAGGGCATTCGAAGGGGCAAGTAGTGTTTAAACAGCGTTTAGGAAAGAAGTGGCCTTCCCCCAGAGTTTGGTGGCTGGTCACTCATAAGCAGACTGGATATCCAGCTTCAGAATTTGTCAGTCTTCAAGGTTTAGTCTGCATTTTGATTAACAATATACAAACAGGTCTTTATATTTTAAATAACTATATAGATTCTAGTCATAACTTGGTCAAATTCCTCCAACAACACTGCATATACATATATACAAAGACCAAATGGAAGTCACATGCAAGGAAGAATAATGGATCTTATTTCACATATGTGACTCAAGCCTTGGCTTAGAGAAACTCACACGGTGAATAAAATAGGTCACTTAGTAAGCCACCCCCATTCCAGCACTGTCTTTTACCCCACACCGACCTCTCATACAAAACATGTAACACTTTGCTACTTATAAAAACGAAAATGAAAAATATTAGTTTTCGAAATATGTGCATATGTGTGGAAATATTCTCGAGCAATGTCTTATATCACCATTCCCATAAAATAACAAAAGAAACTACATACGCCACCCCTCCGTGCTCCATGAAAAAGAACTATTTGAACAATCTTTCTAGGAACTCAAGGTCTGACTGCAAAACCTTAAAACATTGAGCTGTTTTTGTGCCGTATGGATTGAAAGTACTAAAGGAGCCCTTTCACGTCTTGATGCTCATTCTGAAAAACTCTTGTTACAAATTGACATCCCAGATTTCGCCTAATACCTGTAAACGTTGTGCAAGTGGCAATGCTCCCAAAAAACAAAAAACAAACAAACAAAAAAAACTTTCTGAATAACTAGAAGTGACTGTACTCAGTAATCAAATTTGACAAATAGATTTTAATTATCTAAAACTCAACCCCACATGTTTCTCAAGGCAGTCATAATTATCATAAACAATCTTGTTTGTATCGTAGTAATTTCTAAAATATCAAGTGAGCAAAATGTGACTTTTCAAGCCTACTTCGAAATAAATTTTAAGTCTTACTTTCATCTCCTATTTAGCAATGAAGAGGATATGGAGGTGGGATAATTAATCCATCAACTTCTGCACCCACTGTGCACACACATATTCAAGGGACATGTCTGCAGGCTTTCTGCACTAATCATGCGAAGTAGTTTAATTTAAAAGATTACTGGAGTGCTTTATACTTCTTGTAAGAGATTAAAATAACACACATACTACACACATATGCACACACATACATGCGCACACATACAGTGTCAATAATACAAGCTTTAGAAACAACCACGTAGGCAGAAGTACAGAAGACCATAGGAGATAAACATCCATGATGATCTCATTTTAAAATCTTTAATTATATGTGCAAAAAAACCTATTTCCAAATAAGGCCACATTCTGAGTTTCCTGGTGGGTGTGAATATTTGGAGGACACTATTCAACCCACTACAGATATGGAGCACAAGTTAAGGTTCACTTTTCTCCATGTGGATAACACAATTTCAGTATAATTTGTGAAAATGACTTTTTTCCCTATAGAATTATTTTAGAAACTGAATGTTGATTGAAGATGGTATTCAAATTGTCCATGTTCTTACTGAAATTTTGCTCTTCTGGTTGTAACTATTACTGAGAAAAAAGTATTGAAATTCTGAACTCCATTTGTGGATTTGTCTATTTCTCCCTTTAATTACATCATTTTTGCTTCATGTATTTTGAAAGTTTGTCATTAGGTACATACACAACTAGAATTCCAGATTAAAGGAATCTGTTGTAATTATGAAATGTCTCTATCTCTGGTCTTTTACTTTGCCTTGAAGTCCGTTCTGTGTTATGTTAATATAGTCACTATAGCATTTCCCAGGATACCAGGAAGTTCAGAATTGAGTCAGATAATTCAACATAAAAAGACATGCTTTTGTACATTGATTTTGTATCCTGCAACTTTACTATACTCGTTAATTGTTTCTAATAGTTTCCTGGTGGAGTCTTTGGAATTTTTTATATAAAGGATCATGTCATCCGCAAATAGTGACAATTTGACCTCTTCTTTCCCAATTTGGATACCTTTGATTCCTTTCTCTTGCCTGATTGCTGTGGCTAGAACTTCCAGT
>PVJL010002344.1:0-203570 GCA_004026885.1 Lyroderma lyra
CATTATTGCAAAAACAAATTTTAATTTTTAATCTTTAGTTTGATTTAAACATTGCTTTTAGTATGATGCCGACACCAGCTGTGCAGAAAGGACTCTGGAGAGATGTTCATAGCAGCACACACCTGCGGCTCTTCTTCGGTTCTGGAGGCTCCAGGGCAGCCAATATTGCTTCATCAAATACATTCTTTAGGCCTTTCTGGAAAGGGGTAGAAAGAAAAAAATGGGCAGTCTGATTTTCTGTATAATAAAGTTGAAGATCAAATTAAAAACATTCCATCTCTCAAGAGTTGACAAAGAACAAAACATTAAAAACAACCCTGAATCTCAACACAGTCATCTCACTTCACCAAATTTTGTGCAGAAAGGGCCCTGGAAGGATCCAGCAATTCAGGAGCAGAGGAGCAGATATTCACGAGTGAAACAGTGGTCCTTTGAGAAAGCGTTTTGCAGACCAATGTATGTCACAAGAAGCAAACAAGGACATGTGTCATTTGTTCATTCAATATGAGTTTTGTAATGTGCTGCTTAAACATTTTACATAAAAACAAGTGAAGCAGCTCCGCATTCAAATGAAACAGCTGGATATGGAACAGGACTGAGAGGATGAGCATCGGGCAGTGGCATCCTTATTATATGGAAGGCGCAGGCAAAGATGGAGAGCAATTACAGTGGCTGCATCAAAGATATTCACTCTGAAATCCCTTTACCCCACCAGAGCCAAGGGGATTCAGGAAGCAAAAATGTGAGTACCTGATACACACATAAAACTAGAGCCAGTCAGTGCAACAGGAATAAGGCTTCATCAGGCATTTATACAAACAATGGTATATTTTTAATTTCAAAATTTAAAGGTCACCACAATTGTATATTTCCCTCACAACAAACAATAAAATCAGAAGCAGGAAAATATAAAGGTGGCAGCTTTACATCTCAACATTAACAAACCTAAGTCAACTGTTAAAATGGATGCTATTCTTAAAAGATAATGTAACAAATAATCTCACAAAGCAGTAGCAGATACATCAATATCTTTCCCACCCCAGACTGACAAATACTCCACTACAGCACAGACAGCCAAAGCAATAGCAACACAAAGTTTCACTACACAAAGGAAAACCAGAAAAGAATCCTCCCTTCCACATTACACTCTACTAGCAGGTCACCCTTTTTCCATAAAGTTTGGCATGCAATTACAATTAACAATTGATCATAAGAGTAAAATGATGTTTGTGTTATTTTCTCCATCTAGAACTAAGATCTAGAAGTGTTAAAACTCTTCTTATTTTCTCCAAGAGGATATTCTTAATGCCAGACCAAGTTCCCTTTTGCAATAGTAATCCAAACCAAAAAAGCTCTGAGCATCAGGCAACTCAAGCAGCAGAAAGTAAACAAGTTCAACTTGACTACTGATCACAAAAAATATTCTATAAGATATTGCATTCTTGTTCAAAACTAATACAGAGGTTGCGCTAAGGTGGTCAGTAAAAAGACGCAGAGGCTTTCAAACAGGATGGTTTTATTCCTTTGTTTTTAAATGATCTTTCTACAGTAGTGGGGCAGGAAGCAGCAGCAAAGAGAGGAAGGAGAAAACAGTTTAGAATATACAGCACTTCCTTTTGGGTTGAGTTTCCGGAGGCTCGAGGGCAGCTAGGATAGCCTCATCAAACACATTCTTCAGACCTCTCTACAAGACAGAGGGGAGGAGAGAGAACAGCAGCCAGGTTAGAGGATTAGAAAGACTAGCAGATATAATAGCAGTCTGGATTAAATGAGCTGAATTCACAGAAGCAACGTGCGTTAAGACAAGTAACAGCCAGAAAACAGATCTTTATTATTGGGAGAGAAGATAACCAAGCAAAACTTATTACCTCAAAAAAGGTTAACTGAGCAAGAAAGCAGTTTTTATGAAATACCTAATGTTGACTTCTAAAACAAAGGCACTCTGAAATCTAATATTACAACATTTTACTGAAAATAATGCCAGGAAAGAAAAATGGGTATGTAAACACAAGAACAAATGAATTGTACAATTAAGCCTGTGAATTCCCCAGTATTTCTAATGATAAGAATGGCACACACATTTAGGATTCTATTAAAACTTCAGGCTTCTGTGAATTCAGCTCCTGAATAACTGAAGAACACAAATAGCAGACTAACAGGCATGCTTCATGTTTCTAGATTCAATGCTGTTATCTGGATGGGATTAATCAGGATTCCAGAGTAAACCAGTTTCCCAGAAAAGGTTCAGACATTTAGAAAGTGTTAATTGTTCAACAGTGCCAACTGAGAAAGTTTTAAAAACAGACTCTAGAAACAGCATACATTTCAGTTATTCAGTAATGTTATCAAGCAAGTAACCACCACCCAAGTCATAGGAAAACAAAGAATGGGGTCCGAGAATGAGTTTTAGCAAGCAGTCCAATGCTTTAAGGTGTCCGCATGGGTATCAGAGCATAAAAGCATGGAGTGGAAACAGAATATTCTCAGATCTACACAAATTAAAATGCAGAAATACACTTACACCTCAGCCAGAACTCCAACGTGACAGTGTGACTCAGGAGTCCTGGTATGTTGGGCCCAGGTCTATAGACTCACCTAAACTCACCTAAATCTGAAGCCACAGGTTTACCACCCAAAGGAGTTTCACATGTTCTGTAGGTCAGTTTGATCCCAAATAAAAATTTCCAAAAAGTCCCAAAACATAGCTCCAGTAACAAGTGCCAGATCCAAACTACCCCAGGTGCTCCCACTCCCACCCTACCCACAAGTGGCATCCCAAAGGACTGGCACCTACACATTCTATTATGTAAAAAATAAATAAGAAATAACAGTAAGTATTTAAAAAGAAGCAAAGAGGTTAAAAGGTTTTCTTATTTGCACATCTTTTTACAAAGTATCAATGCTGAACAAAAGTTAATGTTCTCTGAGACTCTTTCTACATACCTAGGAGCAAATTCTGGTCATCGAATGTAAAAGGAAGATAGGAGGATGGAAAGGGAAATATATTTTATAAGGAAAAAAAATAAGAAGACTGCTATTAGAAACCAGGGCATCCCTTAATAAGAAACAAATCCTTTCTTGCTTATTGAGAAAGATCAACTAATCCCCTACAAAACACAACTAATCTTTGCTTTACCCACACTATCTGATTATATAGAGTTCAGTTTTAGAGAAACCAACAAACAGAATCGAAAGTCCTAAAAATTCTAGCTCCCACACACAACGAGAGACCCCATTTCTATCTTCTCCTCTGTTGCGTTCTCCAAACTTCAAAATCTGGTAACAAAAATATAGTTGCTAAAACCTTTCCAAATTCTTATTCTCTGCAAAGTAACTTACTATATATATATAAACCTGATCACACTGTAAAAAAAAAATCTTGTTTGGGAGTATCCAGTTCTCTAAGTTAAGCTTCATCAAGGTCCTAAAATGAGGAAGCATGGACTACTTGCCTCCATTTCCCCCAAAAGCAACCCATATTTAGAGAAAAGGGGGTAGGTAACAGATCCGTATAAGGTTAGTTATAATCTAACATGCATGTTCCACACACACCCTCCCCCAACACACCCTCCCCCAACACACACACACACACACACACACACACACACTTCTCAGGACGATATCAAAACACAGAAGCAGCAGGCTTTTTTTTTTTTTAATCTCAGTATTATGTGTGAGAAGATAGAAAATCTTCTTTAAAAATCTGCTTTTACAATACAACTAAACTGCCAAGGAAAACTGGGTTTAGGAGAATGTTAGGCCTTGAAGTTATCCTGGGGAATATCCAGGTAAGTATGAAAATTTTATCTTTAAATCTCCAACCTTGTGCTAAACTGGAGATTATTACACTATGTCTAGGCCCTCCATACTAAATACCTAGTACATGCATAATATGTAACTGAATATGCCATTTACTTTAGCATACATATAAATTAAGATTAATGTAATTATATAAAAAACCTCTTCCATCAAACTTGCCCTATTTTAATTAGGCATGGTTGCTCATTGTTGAAACGTCAAAAAACCAGTACCTGTAAAATTAAAGGTTCTGTGCTAATTATTTCCATAATTCTTTCCTTTGCCCCTAGAATGGAGAACCAAACAGGAGAATTGGTGAGCAACACCCATAAATGTGGAGGTCAGTTACAACTCTCACTCTAAATACTCCAACACTGCTCCCTGTCCTCAAAATCTGATGTTTCCCATCAAGCTATGAGAAGAGTTCCAATTAAATCATTCAGAAAGAGACAGAGGAAAAGAGAGGGACACAGGAGGAAGGAATGCCTCCAAAAATTTAAGAATAGAGACACCACATAAGCATGCTTGAGAAACAGCCAAGGCAACTTTCTCTGACAGAAAAGTCTATTATGATTACTTCCTTATCTCAGCTGAATTTTCCCAGAAACAGTATAGCATCAACTGTCAGAAATGACAAGAAAAGATCAGATAAAAATTTGTCTCTGGGGGCAGAGGGAATCATTTACATACTCTCTTGCAAATTTGTGCTAATCTAGACCTTTCCTGGATTTTTTTTTTTTTTTTTTTTTAAACACAATCCTTGACAACTACAAATGAGTCAGTACAACATGGGAGCTCACCAACACAAGAGCTTTACTTAGAGACTAATACTTTTTCCACAAACACAGATGTTTGGCAAGAGAATACACACTATGAAGCTGGTTACAGTCTTCCTAGGCAGCTTTCTTGAGCACTGGAACCAGTTTGAGAAATAACCCCTGAACTTAATGCTATAAGAAAGTATTCCACTGTAAATAAACATGGGGTTCTGCACAGTTCTCACCTGTGTGAGTGCAGAACACTCCACATACTTGACGGCCTTCAGGTCACGAGCCAGCTTTTCAGCAGTCTCTGGAGTGATAGGCTTCTGTTTATTCTTGGCAAGTTTCTCAATAGTAGAGGGGTCATCTCTTAGATCAATTTGGGTCCCAACAAGCAAGAAAGGAGTCTTTGGACAGTGGTGAGTTATCTCAGGCACCCACTAGAGAAAAGGTATTTTAAAAATACTTTTGTTAATCCACAGCCTCTAAACTTTAAGCTATTTACAAGTCACTAGAAGTTCTATGAAAACCTTTTTTAGGACAAGAATATCAGACCAACTCACCTTTTCTTTCACATTTTCAAACGAGGAAGGAGAGACCACTGAAAAACAGACTAGAAATACATCTGTTTGTGGGTAACTCAGCGGTCGTAATCTGTCATAATCCTCTTGCCCTAGGGAAAAATAATTGAAAAAAATCAGTAACTAAATCTTAATGTCCTCATAGCACTGAAATCACAAGTCAGTCAACAGATTAAGCACGCAGCTAACAGCAAGAGTGATCAATAAGGAGAAAGCAACTTACCTTAACAAAATGTACAGTTTTATAATATATTATTTGAGAATATCCTCACTCGGCTAATTCTATTTAATATTTCAAGCCCTTAGAACAACAATAAATTTGTTATATATTATTTACTTTATTACCAGTTTGTAGTTTTCTATCTTTATGTCCATTAGCAACCCAACCATAATTTAATAAACACAATAAACTGTTGCTACAGAAATGGTTAAAAAAAAGAAAAAAATCAACCCTTCTTAGATCTGGTCAAGAAACAATCACAGTGAAACCATCTAAGGAAACAAAAATCTCAGTGAAACCCAGCTGGCAAAATCCATTGCTCATTCATGACTACAAAGCAGGTTCATGTGTTTAGTTAACATGTGCATACATAAGACCAGTATCTGAAAGCAGGAATGCCTAGAAAAACACAGTTCAGTAACAATCAATGGATACTAAACCTATGGGGAGAAATTCTGGTGAAAGCAGAGTATCTGTATGGTCTAAAAGATTGCTTATAAACCACAAGGAGAAGAAACCGGACACCACCTTGACTGTCATCAGAATTATCATTATCAATGAGTGGCAGATGAATATCATGTCCTCTAGATTTATATCCTTAGAAAGACCCATCACTATTATAGTATTCCAACCAAATAGCATAACCTGAATCTAACCATGAGGAAACACAGACCAAACCCAAAATAAGAAACATTTTATAAGGGAAGGAATTAAAAGAGGATAGACCCATATTCTATAAAAAATAATGTCATGAAAGACAAAAAAGAAAAAAGAGGTGAAGAACTGATCCAATTAAAAAAGACTAAAGACACATGACAACTAAAGGCATACATGGTCTGTATTGAAAGCAGAAAAAAATTGGACCTGGATCAATTGACAAAACCGGAATATAAATATTAAAGTATTGTTAAATTCCCTGACTGTAGTTATATAAGAATGTCTCTGTTCTTAGGAAATACTCATGTATTCAAGGCTAAACAGCTATGATATATGCAACTTACTCTCAAACAGTTCAAGGGAAAAAAATTAATGTGTGCATATGTTTAAAGAGAGTTAATAAAGCAAATAGTGTAAAATGTTAACAATTGGTAAATTGGTTTAAAGGATATACAGGGGCTCCTGGTACTATTCTTGCAACTGTTCTGTAGGTTTGAAATTATTTTTTAATATAGTCATACATATTTCCAAAACTGAGAGAGGAGGGAAGGAGTCGCAGGAGAAGGATTTAACACTCCAATTTCAAAACAGCTATAGAAATCCTATGTATTTTTAAAAAGCTAAGTATTTAATTCCACTGAACTACCTTTAAAATGGTTTAAATGGTAAATTTTATTTACATATATTTACCATAATAACAATATTTTAAAGGGCAAAAAAGAAAAGTTAAATGTTTTGTATACCAATGAATTTTGGGGGGGCCACCATTGAGAGATACTACAAGAATTTAGGGTAGCTATCAAAACATGATAAAAAATGTTACTATTGCCATTTACATCAAAGGAGGCAATAAAGGTATCTTCAGGACCATACTCTACAAAACTTAAATAACTACTAAAAGAAGAGTCAAAATGAAGGAGGTCACAAAAACAATAAACATCACCATCAGCACCTCTAACATTTATTGAATACTTACTATAACAATATGCTAGGATTAGAGTCAAAGGAATTCAAAGGTATGCACTTAGATATGTAACTTTCACTTCTTAAATTATAATGTTAAATTACAGACATGGAAAGGACTAAAAAGAAAAAAATGGCTTAAAACAAACAAACAAACAAACAAACAAAAAACAGCCAAACTCCTTAACAATTCTATCTAAACTGCCTGAGTTCTAACACTAGCTGGAGCACTGAAGTATCACATGTCTAAGCTCCAATAAAAAAACAAAACAAAAAATAAATTTTAAAAGACAACAAAACAGTTTATGAAGGCTTGTAGAAAGAGATACAGATTTTCACATACCTTTTCTTAGCCCTTTTCCCTATTCAAATGGAATATATTTAAAAGAAAATTAAGCCTGGCATAGTCATGCAAGCAGTGTAAGTAAAAATCAAAAACAGAGCCAAGTCTATATTCCTGAGCACCACTATGACCATCTAAATGAAATGTTAAATGTTTTACATAAAAACCAACCTTCTATGCAGATGGATTGGTGACAAAACAAATATAGCCATTCTTTTGAATAGTAGATCCAAAACGGTATTGCTCAGTTCGTTTATTTGTGATGAACAAGACCTCAAAACTCTAAAAATCTCTTTCCTTCCCCAAAGAGAGATCAGAGGTGTCCAATCTTTTGGCTTCCCTGGGCCACACTGGAAGAGGAATTGTCTTAGGGCATACATAAAATACACTAACACTAATAATAGCTAGTGAGTTTTTAAAAGGTCGCAAAAAAAATCTCATAATGTTTTAAGAAAGTTTATGAATTTGTGTTGGGTTGCATTCAAAGCCACCCTGGGCCTATGAGGCCCTGCACTGTGGGTTGGACAAGCTTGATCTAGACTACTGCCAAGTTAATGCAGAATTTATTAAAGACTCAAATTTTAGTCAAAATGCCCTCTAGAAGGTTCTGTTATAACACTAAAGTGGAGACCAAGGCTATAAACATCTCTATGGAGAGCACAGTCATTCCTGCTAAAATAATTGAACAATAATTGCAGGAAATGACTAGATAGTAGAAAATCTCAATGAGTTTATTTTTTTTAAAAAACAAAACAAAATAACAGCATCAGCTAAACCAGGTCAAACCGCAGCACTATGACCTGTTATGAACATCATTCATCTGCTAAGGAGAATAATATTAGCTGTTCATCAAACAGATTCCAGTCACTGTGCTGGGGTTTATTTTTATATACAGTACTGTATGAATCATAAATACACAGCTCCTGAGTTCTTCCATATGTATACACTTTTAAAATTTGAGTATTTATTGTTCAACCTTCACAGCCCCTCTAAGAGAAAAGTATTTTAAACATTTTACATTTCAAGGTAATTAAGCTCCACACAGCTATCCATCTGCATAGAAGGTTGGTTGCATGCTCTCTAGCCAACTGGTCAGTAACTTGCCAGCTCTCTAGCCAAGTGGTCTATCTAGTATCCAAGTCCAAGCTTCCTCTTTTCTATTACCATAGTAACACCTGAAATGACTGACTGTGATTATAATAATAAAAATTCAAAAGTGAATATATCTTCTGAAAACTGAAACTAAGAAAACAATTAAGAATCTATAGAATGAAATTAATGATAGGAGAAAAACAACCTAAAATTTAATGTACATAAACAACTGAACGAACATATTCCAAATAACATAGCCACACTGAATGGGGCGGGGGGGGGGGGGGCGGCTAGGAAGGGGAAGTCCAAGTAACTTTGGAACAAAGATCATTGTATGCTATTAGAGGAAAAAGAACTGCAAACAAACCTTGAACTCTTACTTGTTTTACACAGTGGTATAGTATGGCAATTCTGAAACTATTTTATGCATATGGTAGAACTGAAAATGAGTAAATACAGTGATCTTTTTGGGAACCAAGCTGCTAACTGGTGATGAAAATATGGGAAACTGATTAAGGCAACAATAACTACTGGAGTTGGACTGAACGAGAGCCAACAACAAAAACTCATTATCCACATTAAATGTGTTAATGTTTTTCTTTCTTAGAGGATGAATGATAATTCAGGACAAGTCACTACAATGTAGAAATTAAATCTGGATAACAAGTGACAAGAAGAATGTTTGTCAAAGTATAAAAATGTTTGTACAGAAATAGGTCATAATAATATAAAAGAAAGCTGCAAATGGAGCCCAAATGTTATCAAAAGTTAAAACAAACTGTAGTGTGATATGCCACGTAACAGACTACCATGTACTCATGAAGACGATGACATACAACACTGAGAGAAGTCATCATATTTTTTAAGAGAAAAAGACAGATACAGAGAAGGAAAAAAAAATATTTTCTTCCCTATATATAAATATAATGAAGATGTATAGGAAGAACTCTGTTTAGGATATACACTGAGATGTGATTATCTTTGGATAAAAACCCTTTTTCACTTTCTCCTTTTGCTTATCTATATTTTGATTATTTTTTCCTATAATAAACAAAACCTGCATCTTTATAATAAAGAGTAACATTTTAAATTTTGACACAGAAAAAACAGATGATTATATAACATACATGTGAAAGAACCTGTGATAAACATGTTGAGTGAAAAAGGTAAACACAGAACATATAGTTATAAAACATGCAGAAATAAAGAACCAAATATTAATAACTATAGGGACTCATTAGCAAGAATTTAATGCTATGACCAGGGAGGCAGAAATAAAGCCATGAAACAGAAGGAGCACCCTATCTCTGGTGTTAAATGATATTTATAGGAAGACTATAAAAAGAATACAGAACTAAGTAACACAGTCAACAGACTAAACACAACCAAACAGGGGGTTAAAGGAAGTTAGAAGCCACCTAAATGTGGATGAAAGCTTTAGTAGAAAGAAAATGAAGTTAATGGTACAACTTGAACCAGGGATAAGGACTCTGAGATTAAGGGCTTTGGAGAAGAAAATGGAGTGTCAAGTGTGTCAAAGATAGGAGGCTCATTCTGGATACCTACAGCCCAAGTCTCCAGTGCCTGTCAAAAAAGATCTCTGGCTTATAGTGACCTCATTCAACCAGTTGAGATGGAAACCCCGCACTTGCCTGGGATGCTAAAAGTACTTCATGTCTTTTAACTCTCAGAAAGATTCATAATCTAATATAGAGATGAAATAAATCAAGTACTATTATTGTCAATTTTGAGTTATTTAGGAATAATCTATCCTTATTTAACAATCAGTGTCTGTAATATTAAAAATTATATGCGATATTAAAGAACATGACAGAACAGTTTCCTGATTACAACTTAAAATGTGTAATTGAGTAAATGATCTTAAACTTGGAGCATTTTTTTTAATTGAAAATGTTTAGAAGTTTATGAGCTGTAAATAATACTGTTTAAGGTAAATTAAAACAAATGTAAGAAATCTTAAGTTATCAGGTTTATTAAACTTATGTATGTAAAAACTTAGGAATGTTTCACTTGCCAGGTCAAGCAAACTAAATAGTTTAAAACAGAAAAGTGAATACATTAAATTTATAAATGCAATTTAACGTGCTGGAAGAAATATAACATAATTGTAAATGAGACTGATTAAAGTCTTGTCGACTTAAATTAAATAAACCAATATGTATCAAAGGACCATTGACCACCTGAAAAATAACTTGCTAAAACTGACTATTTTAATAAAAAATTTAGTAAGTTGTAGAACTAAATGTAAAGGCTTACCCACTCCAAGTTATTTACTGAAAAAAAATAAAATATGTCCACACAAAGACTTGTATCCAAATGTTCATAATAGCTTAAAACTGCAACCTAAATATCCATCAACTCATAAATGGATAAACAAATTTTGCTATATTCACAGAATGAAATACTATTTACTCAACAATAAAAACTATTGATACAGGGAGTCCTGATGGTGTAGTGGCTTCGGCGCTGGCACTGTCAGCACTGCGGCCTGGGTTCGATTCCCAGTCAGGGAGCTACCCACATACCAAAATGAAAAAAAAGACAAAAAAAAAAAAAAAACAACTATTGATACACACAACATAGATAAATCTCAAAAATACTATGCTAAGTAGAAGAAATCAAACAAAAAATTGCATAGTGTATGAATCCATTTATACGCAATTCCAGAAAAGCAAAACGAGAGTGACAGGAAGCAGATCTATGGCTGACTGGGGCCAGTTCAAGAGAAGGAACTGGCTGTAAAGGGCACAGAAACTTCTTAGAGTGATATAGTTGACTATGGTGGAGGTTACAAGACTATATAATCAGCAAAATTAATCAAAATCAACACTTAAAATGAGTGAATTCTACTGCATTATATTCCAATATAGACAAAAATAAAATACTGATTAAAACTTAAAGGCTTTATAAAAGTAAGCTTTGGAATTTAGAAACAAAATTTAAAATTAATTTTCAATCCCAAGTAGACATAAACTTTGTTTTCTCTGTATACAGACTGCCTCTAAGGACACACACAAAACAGAAAAATTCTTCACCTATCATAAGGTCATTATTTTATTTTCTCTATTTTCCAAGTTTCCTCTAATATACCATTATTCTTGTAATTTTTAATTCATAAAAAATTGTAAAGGCCTAGGATACCATTAGAAAGCCACTGATCTCCAAACTTAACCATTTATACTGTCTCTCCATTTTACCCTCCCAATTAATTCTAGACAGTTCCTCAAAGTAGGCTGTATAATACAATCCATAAAAGCAATGTCAGCTGGCAGACAGTGAGAGGGTAACTCAAAAAAGTGAAAAATTTAGAATTCCTACATACTAAAAAGATAACCTTCTGAAACTTTCCTTTGGCTAATTGAGCTGAAAATAATTTCTGATAGAAAGAGTAGTAAAAACTAAGACATGCAGTCACTGTTAAAATAAGAAGAAATAACACTGAGGAATTGGGTACACTTATGAAAGAATGTTGTTCCCTTTAATTTGAAAAGTTGACCACAAATGTCAATAATGTGACCTAGATACAGGTTCACCCTCAAAATACTTTCAAATGTAGTATTATAAAATAACAAGCTTTATATCATAAGAAGCTATCTATATATATTTAGATAGAGATACTAAACAGCCTTCAAATTTCAGGGAGTGATAATACAGCTTGTCTAATGTACTCTGCTCTCACCCTACTTTACCTCCTTCTACACCATCCACCCAGGGTAATCCAAACTCTTATTTGACATTCCAAGTCTGGCATTGCCTCTTGGTCAAGCATCAACCATCAGGACATTCAATCCAGCTAACTATAATATTAACAAAAGGCAAGTGGTTTGCTAATATGCTAGTTTCCCAAAATTTCCCAAAAAAGATAAAATGACCAGCAACAGTTACAGACCAAAACATTATAAAAGACATCAAGTTTTCACCTGCGGTATCAAAAAGTCCAAGAGTATATGGCTCTCCACCAATCATAACTGTGACTGCATAGTTGTCAAAAACCTAAAAACACAAAAATACAACATTGTTAGTGTGCCAGGGGATGGTCAAAATGGGAGAGGACAACTCTTAAACTAAGGGAATGTTTCTTCCTAACACTTAGTCCTCTCTTAGTCCATCTTCCTTAAATAACCAACCTTGCATGAGCTAAACAATCTTGGAAAAAGTGATAGCAAATGTATTCTGGAGTGTCTGCTGTACCCCAACAGCCTCAATAAAAAGCCACAGAAGGATTAAAGGTGTCACAGAAACAGAGACTCTAGTTATACAAAATGATCCTGTTCAAGTTTGAAACTTTTGAGACAGTAGTTTAAAGTTTACCTCAATGTTCGATCTGATTTCTGAGAAATTATTTCTTCATAGACCATTTCCTTTTAATTTAGAGAATTAAAAACACCTAAATCCAAGATAATCTTTTTTCCCTTTAGAGTTCAAGACAAGAAGAGCCTTGTTATCAACAGACCCATTACAGAGAAACAAAGGTTCCCTCAAGGTACTCAGGGAAAGTGTCCAGGAAAAGGCTGATAGATTATTTGTTGAGATTTCATGAATATTTGTGAAAATAGGAGGTAATAGTGCTAAATGGAAAAACAGCCAACACTAATTCACAGATGCCTCTGAATATTTAGAATTCAAAAGCAATGATTTCCAACTAGGAAAAGGACAGTTACCTTTTATCACCAGCCCTGCTTAACCTTTTAGCTACCTAACACTAATTTTCTGGTTCATGTTTTAATTGGTTAGGACACTGTTTAAATGTAAAGAAGAATGGAAGCAAGGGCATGGGGGAAATGGGAGTTAATGGAAAGTCAGTTCTTGTTTAACAAGAACAAAGAAATGTAAAAAATGTGGTTAAGCTCTCAAACCATACATATATAATTTTCTTATATTCTAACCCTTTTCCAGATACCCACTCGTACAACCACATTCATAAAATACCCATGGGCCCACCTAATAACAAAAGTCATTAAACAGACTCAAAAATGTTTACAAAAAATAGTTTTGATGGAGACTGAAACACAAAAATTCTATAGCTGTCCTCACTCTGAAACGAGATCCACGTTATCTCTAAAAGTCCCCTAAAAAGTCCCTTTCTACCTCAGAACTTCTTTCACTTACAATGTCCCCAAATGAGCCAGCACAAAAATATGATTTTGTATTTAAATTTTCCCCCTACAAAAAAATGTAATCTTTAAAAAAAAACAAACACAAAAAAAAAAAAAAAACCGTAATCTTTCTTCCTAGAACGTTGGCCTACCTCATTTTACCTGCCTTGGGACATTATAGACGATCAGTTCCAATAAAATGTAATTACAAAGCCTATAACAGTTCACCCTCAACAAAGTGCATGTATCTGAATATTAACCTAAAGTACTCATACATTTGCTTCCTTTTTACCTATAAACGATAGTAATCCCCTATTAATCTACATAGATGCTACAAAACCAATAGCTCACTTAAGAGAGGTGGTTGTTGCCAGACCAAGCCTATTCCCCCTCTCCTCACTGAATGGACATCTATGTTTAACTCAATTCATTATACTACTGGGTTGGTCAAACACCTGAGACAAACACTAGATCCCCAAATGTTCCTTTACAAGTGTTATGCTACTCTAAAGAACTCTGTCTCTCACTTCACTGACTTTGTTATTCCAATTTTCCTTCTACTCTTCCAAGGAGCTGATAAAAAGATTTATGGGAGAGGACCCCCAAGACTTTTACTGCTGATCACTTAACAAAAGTAGGTCTTCTCTGCCTCTAAAAAACAGTATGGGGAGTTCCTTGGTGGTGTAGTGGCTAGGCTTCGGCGCTGTCAACACTGCAACCTGGGTTTGATTCCCATCCAGGGAACTACCCACATATATTTAAAAAAAAAAAGTAAAAACCAGTTTGGAACTCCTTTTCTGTTAAGAAAACAACTCTCTAAGATTCTCTTCGACTCCCTAAGGAGAGTAAGTGTAGAACTACTACTTACTCTGAAGTTATAAGACCCCCAAAAAGCATCCCAGAAGACCTCCAAGCACTGATTAATCATTGGCCAAGATATCAAAAAAAAGGTCACCTCATTCCAAGATCCAGGGCATACTTCTCCAAACTGAGACCACTACTCTTTAGAATCTTGTCTATTGGAGTTCTGCCTCCCAGCACTTCTTGCAAACCCTTGTGTCACCCCTTCTGACTTTCCACTGATTATTCAGCTGTTTAATTTTAAAGTATACATAATTTACCCATGAGAAGTCAAGATCTTTAAAAACAGGAAACAAAGGCAGACAACAGAAAATTTTCAGTACAGAGAGAGTTTTCAAAAGGATATCAAGTTACAATACATTTTACTGACAGATCTGAAAGCCTTAATACTTACAGTCGGTACATACTCAGATGGAAATTTGTTTGTTGTATAGGATATCAGGAGACATGTTTTACCAACGGCACCATCGCCCACAACAACGCACTTAATTGTCTGCATTGCTGAAACAGTTTTCTGTCCACTTTAAATATTTCAAATCCAATGATGACCTACAAAAAGATTAAAGATATGTTTTATTTATTTGTATTTATTATATGTACTTTTTTTTTCACTTAACAAAAGGTTCACTCATTCAGAGGAAAAACAGAACTAGCACCCCAACTACTATGGTTGAAGGAACCTAAAGAGAGAAATAGAGACTTGCTCAAAGTCACAGTAATAAATAAGAATCAAGTTTCTGATCCCTGATTGTTTCGACTTAACTGGTTTTTTTATAAAGTCCAAAGCAGTGTAAAAAGCAGCACATTTCTTATTATAATGAAAGAGCAGAGGCTATTTCAGAATGAATCGCATGTTGTGTACATGTCGTGTGCCAAGTACTATTTTGTGAAACTTTTCCTTCCGTTGAATGGGCACTCACATGCATGTGTGTATGTGTATGTACACCAAAGGCAACTGCTGGTCTGAGACACTAAAGGCCAATGCTTTAGAGAATGGTCCATATATCTCACCTTAGAGCTATAATTACTCTACTGTCACAGCACCACCACCACTGTGCACCACATGAGCAAAAGGAGGAACTAGACAAAAGGTCAGGTTCACCCCTCCCCTCCTCTCTGCAGCTGTTTTAGCTCTGGGCTGCCTAGTTACTAATCCAATATTCATGGCATGAAAAAGCCAAAACCTACATTTTTATAATGAAAAAGATCACTCTAAAAGCATAATTACACTTACAAACAGATACAATTACTTAACTTCTCTTACAGTAATCCTCCGTTCTAATAAGATATTGAATACAAATGCACCAAAGACACTGTGGAATTGTATGCCTGAAACCTATGTAATTCTTGCTAACAGATGTCACCCCAAAAAGTCTATCAATAAAAATGAATTAAAAAAAAAACAAAAAAAAAAACAAATGCACCAAAGTTATTATATAATAATTCCTCAATTCTGAGATGCTTGTTTTCACATTTAAATATCTCTACAATTAGAAGGTGTCTTTACTGAAGGTTCCTTACATTCATTAACAGCCATTTTCCCCCCACATTTTTTTTTGGGGGGGGGGGGGTAGTTCCCTGGCTGGGGATCGAACCTAGGCCGCAGTGTTGAGAGTGCCGAAGCCTAGCCACCACACCACTAGGGAACTAGCTCCCTGTCCCACCACATTCTGACATCTACAAAATTGAGATAAATAGAATCTTTGAGTCAATGAAAAATTTTAACAGTTTTTCTGGAAGAATAAAAAACAAACAAAAAACACCACCCTCTGTATACCTATACTTCAAGATAAAGTCCTATTTCATTATAATCTTGAAGGCGTTACAATTTCTTACTGGCTACAACTGCCACCTTATTAAGCATAAAAATGCCATGGAACATCTAACTCTGGATTGGATGTCATGCCTATATGCTCCTATAATACCCTTCATAATTCTTTTTTTCCATAATTCTTTATTATAACGATTTATAAATGCTATTAACATCTCTGTATATATGAGGGCTGTCTGGAAAAAAATCAGCCATAAATGCCTCTGTTTTTCCTATTATGTGGCTGGATACTTTCCGGACAGCCCTCCTGCATTAAGAGTGAGTAACTTCTAGGAAATAAACACTTTCCTGTTCCTCATCGAAACCATCTTCATTATATTTCTCTTTATTTAACCTCCTTTATCCTTTTCCTTCTCTTTTCCCTCTAATGCACTAGAGAAGCACTCGCATTAGTATAGCATTTAAGGTTAAAGATATTGAGCCCCTAAACTAAACAATCAAACACACTGAGTACTAAATTAATTATACAGAATTATTCTAGAAGAATGTCTTATTTAATAATAAAGGCAAGAAGAGAAAATAGGAACAGTTGTCTTCTCATGGTTCCTCAGCCCACCTCGAAAAATAAGATAATGTTCTGCTGACAAAAAAGGTCTTCTGTAGAATTTCTTTTCAATTCAGAGTGAAGAAAGGTAAGCAGAGACAGTTCTGATCATTTTTATGATGAATATTTTGCAGATGTCTACAAATCTATTTCAAGTTCAGTTCTTGTACCTTCATTCTCCTGACCATTATTACAAGGTAGTATTTATTTTATGGAGAGTTTAATCATAAACACTGGAGAGAAAGTAATGTTTGATCACTGTGGCAGAGACTGCTAGCTGTCTGCCATCTCTTCCTCTCTTCTTTAGCAATAGAATTTTTACCTAAGCATATGGCACCTAGTATTTCCTAAATTCCTTTGCAGCTCAACCTGACCATAGTGACTAAGTTCTGGCAAATGGAAGTGGAAGTAATGGATATATAATAGCTTTCAGAATTAGCCTTAAAAGTTTCCCCAGTTCTAGCCTTCAGGCTGGAACACAGACAGGATGGGAGCTGAAGCAGTCCTACTGAACCACAGACAGAAATTACGTGTTAATGAGTTAACAATAGGAGGGGTGAGCCCATGATTGCCTTCCATGACTTTTACACAAGAAACTTCTCGGGAGTTCTCTGGTGGTGTAGTGGCTTAAGGCTCCGGTGCTGTCAGCACTGCGGCCTGGGTTCGATTCCCATCCAGGGAACTACCCACATACCAAAAAAAAAAAAAAAAAAAGAAACTTCTCTCATTAAGCCCCTAGTATTTTGGATTTCTGTTACAGCAGAACTGAAATCCTAATTACTGTATTTCATAGACTCTAAGAAGACAATGACTTTAAAATACATTCTAAATTCAGAGGTGCCAGCAGTGCCGCGCCCCGCTGCTGGGACAGGTTTGCTGCCGTACGCCTGCCGGGGTCCACAATCAAAATTGAAAAAATGGTTGACATTACCCAGCTAATGGAAAATGAAGTATTCATGGCTTTTGCCTCCTATACAATGATTGTTCTCTCAAAAATGATGTTTATGAGTACTACAACTGCATTCTTTAGATTGACAAGAAAGGTGTTTGCCAACCCAGAAGACTGTGCAAGCTTTGGCAAAGGAGAAAATGCCAAGAAGTATCTTCGGACAGATGACAGAGTGGAACGTGTACGAAGGGCCCACCTAAATGATCTTGAAAATATCGTGCCATTTCTTGGCATTGGCCTTCTGTATTCCTTAAGTGGCCCAGATCTCTCTACAGCCGTCCTGCACTTCAGACTCTTTGTCGGAGCACGAATCTACCACACAATTGCGTATTTGCTGCCCCTTCCCCAGCCAAATCGTGCTTTGGCTTTTTTTGTTGGATATGGAGTTACTTTTTCAATGGCCTACAGGTTACTGAAGAGTAGATTGTATCTGTAAGAAGAATCATGTAACTCTCCCTCCAATGATTTTCTAAGAGTTCTGTACTTAAAATTTATAATGAATACTTTTTCAGATTTTAAGTGGAAAGGAACAGAGAAATTAAGATTGTGAAAACCTAGTCTGAATATTAATATCACCCATATCCTTTATTCTTGTTATATTTACACTAGGAATTTAACATAATTCTTAAGTCTTTCATCTTATTCTTTATTTTCTTGTAAATTTTTATTGTAATTTGTAACATTCATCCAACATTTCATATTTTAAATCTATAAAAAGAGTGAATACATATATGAGAAACATGTTTTAATATTGCTGAAATGGGCATGTGAAATAAAGAACTTAAAAAAAAATAAATTCAGAGGTGCCAAATGTGGAACAATAAAATTATACTAATATTTGGATTTATCAAGTAACTTCACAGTAATCTTGATCGATTTCAAGACTGTCTCAAAAACATGTAAGAAAAAAGCTATTTTTTAAGGGTTTTTTTGTTTTTTGTTTGTTTGTTTGTTTTTTGGTTGGTTGGGTTTTGTTTTTTTTTTTTGGGGGGGGGGGGTGATTCCCTGGGTGGGAATCGAACCCAGGCCACAGCATTGAAAACACCGAAGCCTAGGCAGTACACCACCAGGGAACCCTGCTATTTTTAAGTTTTAACTGTGGTTGAAGTCAAATTAATTGTTATACCTAAATATAAAGCTCTTTACCTTCATTCTGTATCTGGTATTCAATTTTAAGACTTATAACCCATACTAACATACAAATACAAAATCAACAGGCTGTTTATAAACCTGAAACTTCTAGTGAAGGAAGAGCTATCATTTCTTGAAATTTTCATTAAAATTCCCTAGGGAATAAGGAATAAGAAACTGAAAACAAAAGTTTCATAATTAAAGCCCTGAATATGACTGCCACATGGCTAACTCACAAACTTTCACAAGCTGTGATGGAAGGTTAGAGCTCAACTACAACATTCCTAAAAAAAGAAAGCTCATTAATAACTATTAGAAGAATTTATATCTGATTCAAACTAAAGTCCTTTTATATTATAAATATATTTAGAAATTACATCAAAACCTGTCTTAAAGGAGACCATTCATAAATAGCAAACACCAACTAAATGCTTTTTTAGTTTACAAATCATCACTGCCTACATGCAAACTAACAAAAATCTGACACTTACTACCTTTTATTATCTTTTTCCTGTTATACTTGAATTCAGCCTCTAAATCAGCAATTTCAAAATTATCACCTTAGACCACTAGAGTCAGAATTACCTTGGAATAGGTTTAACCATTCAGATTCCTGGGCCTCAACCCAAATCTAATAAATCAGAACTCAATACTCCCTATGTAATTCTTAGGCACAATGAAGTTTGAGAACCGCTATCCTATACAATAACAAGACAAGGAACACCAGTAATACAAGGATCTAAACTAAGATAAGCATTACTGACATTTTTGGTCACCTAGAAGTACGTTTCTTCAAGTAGAATCCAAATTATCAATATGAATTAGCTGTATCAACCAGGCATTTTACATATTTAGTAATGAAAAACTCACATGTGATATTGAGAGATCATGAACTAAGATATTTCAGAGGTGCTTCAACCTAAAAATGTTTTCAAATAATAATATTGATAATAATAAACTTATTTAGCACTATGTGCCATATACTGTTCTAAACATGTTACACATATGCCTACATTTCATCTTCCCAACAGCTCTATGAGGTGTGTACTATATTATTCGCATTTTACAGGTAAGAAAAGTGGGGCTCAGTGAAATTAAGTAACTAGGCCAAGGTTAATGAATCAGTAAATGGCAGAACTGAAATTTCAACCCAGTCTTCAAGACTCTCCTCTAAAACACTATACTGTACTACCTCGCCTGAGAATTGACATCATTGCAAATGGAGAGACAAGTATATACTCAAGACAGGTGCCAGCACTAGTAAGAGGAAGGCAGAAGAGGGAGCAGGAAACGGGAGTTAAGTTTACTTCCTGTTTCTTCACCCTGCAGATAACTACTAAATGTTACTGGGCAGAAGGGACGCAAGAAGAGAAAATGAGTAAAGTTTGCTCTTCTCCTTTCTATTACCCACAAGTCTTCCATTTCTTAGGCTTCCTGACTTGACAGCTTAGCCATCTGTTTGCAACTAGTTGTGGGTCCCCTGTTAAAGAGCACTGGTTCAAGAGTCAGACTGGCTCTACCACTCACTCTAGCTATGTAACTGTAAGCAAGTTATTTAACTTCTCTGTGGCTCAATATCCTTTATCTAAAAATGAAAATAATACTTTCCTCATAGGATAAGTTGAATAATACATACAAAAAATTTAAAACACTGCCTGGCATACAGTAAATGCTTAGTAAATATTAGCTATTACTCTTGAATAATTAAAGGCACTTTAAATCAATTTAAGTTTTAAAACATCATCAATTCCAACTCACTTAAAAAGAGCACATAATTTTTATTTCCCAAATAATTAGAGTACTCATTGTTCTTACTAAAAAAAAAAAAGTAGTCAAATATAGAGCTATCATTACAAAAGTGGTCATTCCAAAACCGAGTTTCAATTTATTTAACTATTCTTCGAAGCATTTGACGTTTTATTAATAATTCCATGTATTAAAATGTCACATGACCCAGAGATGAGGAAGAAGCAGGTAACCAGGAAAAAGACTTTGGTTTTGCAATGTATACAATGCCAGCCTCAACACCATGAAGGAAACTAGGCCAGACATGCTTGTAGTACATCCTATGTTAACTTTCTGTTAAAACAATGTCAATCACTATGGCAACTAAGAAGCTATGTAGTACCAATGATCATTTTGCTATGCAAAGTGTCTAGAAAAGTTATTCTGCACCAGTAACTAAACACTATTCATTCCTCTTTAATAATGAAGTTCATTTGTACCAGAACCTAGAACTGGAGCTGAGCAACTTGAAGCACAAAAGTTGATTCTGCCTATCATAAGAATTATGTAATAGGGAGTTCCCTGATGGTGTAATGGCTTAAGGCTTCGGCGCTGGCACTGTCAGCACTGTGGCCTAGGTTCGATTCCCAGCCAGGAAGCTACCCACATACCAAAAAAGAAAAAAAAAAAAAAAAGAATTATGTAATAATGTGTATCTTCTGTACTCCTTCCTAGTACCTACCACTCCACCAGAAAACAACATCAAAACCCCTATTTCCTAGATTCCTAAATCTTTGAAACTCCAATTACTCTTTGAGAATCTCAGAACTAAAGCCCCTCTAGTTTTCTGGGGGCCTTGCGCTCTAGATTTAAAAAGGCTATAGAACCATCCTTTTCATATCATTATTATTATTGGCAGCCAAACTCCAAAAATCCTATTACACCTCTACCACTTACCTTTCTCCCCAAAACAAACAATACATTGTAAAAGGAATGTTTTTAACCCTTAAAATAAATCTTTAGCTTCAAACAAAACTTAAGAGCTTTAAAGATATTAGTTCACCCAATATTACTTGAAAGAACCAAAATAATGAAAATTTAAAAGAAATAGCCCTTAATGAACTAATTTAACCCCATCATTTTTACAAATATTCTAGCCTAAACACAAATGACTTGCCCCAAAGTCAGAAAGTTAATGCTCATGTATCCTGATATTCTTTTCCAACTCTTCAGACTTCAGGCAAATACAGAACAAGCCACATAAAGGCAGTTTTTTCTGAGATTTGTAATTTGTTGCCAGAGTCCTCAACAAACAAGAAATAATCCTAGAAAATTCTGGCCTTCATTCAAAAAGAAGTCAAAGCAATACAGATTCTGCTTAAAGTTATTTGCTCTAATAAAAATCCAGAAGCTTAATATGATCAGTAGTTTGCCTCAGTTTTCAATAATAAATGTATCTATTCCAATTTGAAAAAATACAATTTTAATTCTGTAAAATATCTTTCAATTAGAAAAAGTAGACAACGCTGTGTTGGGAGAGAGAGTCTCCCATGGGTCTCTCATGCTCCTACACATCTTTCCGAGTATACTAAGACTGCAAAGCCCTGACCACTCTACCTAGGCCATGCCAGAGGGTTGTGTTTGCAGCTAACAACCCTGAAGGACACAGTAATGTCTCCCTCTGGGACAAAAGGCAAGCTTGTTTCTCACTTGTTATTCAATAGTAGGTTCCCCAAGCTCAGTATTTCTCAACTGTTGACACAAACCCACTGCATCTCCTACATGGAAGTCTTAGGGGTAATGGGAAGCAACACACACACTAACCTGCTGCTGACTGTGCCTTAATTTAATTTTGTCTCTGACCCAAGAGTCTCATGTCTTCTGCTAGCATCCACAGAACACCACCAGGCTAACATATTAGCTTGTAAGGAAAGTAAAATAAAATCCCAGACCCTGTTTACCTGGTGATTGAGCTTTGTAAGAGATAATCATTTTGTTGTAAATTTAAGTTTGTATGTAAATAATATAGCAATTAGATAGTTTCTTAGAATAATTATTATAGTAGGGGCTAGGTAAGAACATCTAGTCTTAAATACTTTATTCATTAACAAAATTTTCTCTTTATAGGAAAATCCTCCTGAAATAATTTTAAGATTTTTTTTCCACCTTCTCCTTCTCACTCTCAAGCCAGCCAACATATCTTCTCTAGAAATTGATGGGTCGTTTTAATTTGTTTGTGTTCCATCTTCCAGGTGTCTATTCTAACAAGAAGAAATTAGTGAAGGACTCTATTTTTCCAAAACATTCTAACTTATTCACCTCTGGAATTAAGTCATTACAGAAATTTAAAGGACAAAGTCTCCATGGTACATGTCCAAGAGCCCTGCTAATGCTTTTCTCTTGACTTTTGATGTGAGACTGGTATGAATATATACAAAAGTGGTAGATATTTCACAGAAAAATAGTAAAATCAGAGTAGACTTAGGCAGAATGCAAGTGATAACAGCACTACAGCTTGATTATTGTTAAAAATACTAGCTTCCCTCCCCTACCCCATGTACTTTTCAGATGCCGCATAAAACAAAACTTTCCTTGGGTTTTTGACCAATACATATCATTTTGAATTCTTCATGCATCTCTCTCCCACAAAATGGTTACAAAAGTCCTAATACCTCCAGCTGCCAATTAAATGCATTAACACATGCAAAGTGTTGGATAGCATACATTAAGCACTTATTAAAGCATTACTCAACTGCTGCATTTTCTGCCACTTGTGAAAGAAATTGACACATACTGTCAAATTATAACCTACATGAGAAAGTTGAGAGGTGAGTCTCAGGGTTCTATGGGTCTCTGAGATGACAAAAATGAAGCAACTGTTGGGGAAAAGTGCTGACAGCAGCACTCACAAAATGGAAGATTATGATTCTATGTAGCAAAAGATGTTTTAGCAGTGCTAGACAAGTTTGTCTGTCAGCTTCATTTCTGAAAATGACTTCATTTGAAATGTGTGAGCTAATTAGAATGTCCTTATTTTTACTATAATGGTGAGTCTCCCTTTGAATTGGCAAAAAAGAGGTGCCAGCCAGTCATCACTTTCTATTTGTGGCAATAAATAAGTAAATTTTAAAATCCAATTAGCACATATTTAAATAAGCTGTATAATTTTTAAATGTAGTATTTCAAAACAATTTTTAAAAACTGAAAAGTATGCAATAATGTGTAAGGGTACTATGAGTTTGATTAGAAGACAATAAAAATTACAGTAAACTTTTCCCTCAAAACATTCAAGATGTGTAGATTTATTCACTCATTCAACGAACCCTTATTAAGCACCTAGTATGTGTCAAGCATTGTCTACATAGCCATATCCCTCAAGGCCTGCAACAAAGTTCATGTCCTCTTGGGGCAACAAGCCTAAGTGGGGTATACAGACAATAAACAAATAAGCATATTCCTCCCACTACTCCAAACATATTTTCCTTCATCACATTACTGATAAAAACACCCTTATATGCCATTTTTCCATTCTAGTTTCTTAATTAGGGTAACAATTCTATTCTCTTAATTAAGAAAGGGCAAAGAGATATATTTATACACACTCAAATTTCTCTCCGTTTCATGCAAAAGACCAAATCGTGAAAAACAGGAGCATTTATTTCACTTATCTCAAATCTGAATTTGCCATAGCACTAAGGTCTAGACAACCTGGGAAAAAACAGGACTGAAATTGCTCAACTAGTTTCTTTGCATCTTACTCTGCCCACCTAATAGAATGCCAATTGCCTGACACAATTTAAATTATCCAACATGGTTTGGTGCTTATTTCAAAGTTTATGCCTTTATTCACATCATCTCTCCAAACCATGGATGTCTGGCCTTAAAACTCATCCTGTTTCTATTCTAATTTTCTACCCCAAAATCCCCTTATCTGAGACTCCTTCCCTAACTACTGCAGCTATCAAAAACTGTCCAAACTCTCTGAACTCCCATACCAAGGTACTTTGCAGTTCTTAAATCTTGTATTTCATATTCTCCTCCCCTTCATTCTCTATGCTCTAGCTACACAGATCTGTTTATATTCCTCAAACATGCTAGGCCCTACCCTGCCTTCAGGTCTTCATACTTGCCAAGAGTACTCTTCCCCCACCCCCACCCCACCCCCTGATCTGAAAACTGTTGACTTCTCGTCCTTCTGATCTCAGATCAGATCATCTCCTCGGAAAATCCTCCTCTAAGCACACTACCCAGAGTAATATCCAAACCCCTCCCTCCTTACTTCTATCACATTACCCTTTCTATTCCCTTTACAGTATAGTCACAACCTATAATTATCTTGTTTATTTGTTATGTTGCAGTAATGGAGATAGATAAAAAATAAAAATATTTCTATAAAAGCAGGAAGGACTCGGCTGTATTCCCAGAAAATAGCTCAATACTGTACCCATCGTACTCAAAAATAAGTGACTCACACAACTGACTACTTAATCATGCTGGTTTTATTCATATATGCTTATGCTTATTCTAATAGACTAGACTCTCTGAAAGACAAGTAGGCTTATACTTCTTTTTTTTTTAATTCATTTTTATTGTTAGACTTATTGGGGTTACATCTGTTAGCAAGGATTACATAGGTTTCAGGCATAAAATTCTACAGTGCATTGTCAACTTGATGTATAATAAGTTCACCACCTAATGTGACTTCTCTTTCCATCACCTTATATTTAGCTTCCCCCTCACCCCCTCCCAGGCTTATACTTCTTTATCTCCCTCCCAAGGCTTCTATACAGTACTGAGCATATATTAAAGGCAAAAAAAATAAAAATTTTAACTTTCTTTTTAAACCTACTTGACTAAAGTAATAACATGAAAAAAGCAATGGATTTTTAAAGACAAGCAAATATGGGTTCCAATCTTAGCTCTACTTCAATGTGTGGGATCCTATCAAGTTACTTCACTCTCATACTTTTTCTCATCTACACAGTAACATCTGACTCAAAACACTATGAAGAAAAATGAGGTAATGTATATAAAGCAACAAATATGTCACCTGGTATGAGTAAACATCTAATATGGCACCTTATTCTTACCCCAACTAAAATTTCAAAAACCAAAATGGCCTTATGATAAAGATTAGAACTACTATTATTAAATGAAAGCATCTGAACACTAAGAAAGAGGAAACTCAGAAAAATCGTGCTTCTGTATGACAGGGTTATCTGCTAACTTGGCCAATCATTTTTGAAATCCCTTCACTCTAATCTCAAAGAATGGTTTAAATTAAATTTCATATTTGTAGCCAGAGGATTCGCAATTTTACAAAAAGGGTTGTAATCCACCTTTATTTTAAGAAGAGACAAAATAATTAATCATACAACAAATATTTATCAATTCAATTCCCAGCCAGGGAACTACCCCCCCCCCGCAAAAAAAAACCACAAATATTTATCAAGTCTCTAATATGTCCAAGAAAGACAATATAGAGTAGCAGTCAAGCACACAAATTTTCACGTCAAGCATATTTCCTCAACTTCTATCTCCTTTCCTGTGTGATGGTGGGCAAGCTACGTAACCTTTTTAAGACTGTTTCTCCTTTTGTAAAACAGAAATGGCATTAATATCATAAGTTGTAAGAATTACTTAGCTACTCCTCTGCACAACATTTAACATTCAAATATAAACTCTTTTTTTTTTTTCAATGTGAAGTCACCCAGGTAAGCAGTCAATTTAGGATCTGATTATCTAGAGGGGACTGTATTTAAACGCCATCAAAGTACTAAGTGAAAGACAATCATGCACAGTGAAAACAAAAAGTGGTTTTAGATTAGAACATAATACACAAGACAAATTTTCACATTCAAAAAAAAAAATACTAGGGAGTTCCCTGATGATATAGTGGCTTAAGGCTTCGGCACTGGCACTGTCAGCGCTGCGGCCTGGGTTCGATTCCCAGCCAGGGAGCTACCCACATACCAAAAAGCAAAAAAATAACCCCCCCCCCCAAAAAAAAAAAATACTAGGGGAGTTCCCTGGTGGTGTAGTGGCTTAAGGCTTCGGCACTGGCACTGTCAACACTGCAGCCTCGGTTCAGTTCCCAGCCAGGGAAATAACTACCCACATACTACAAAAAAAAACAAAAAAACAAACAAACAAAAATACTAGGAACAATAACAAGGCTTTTATTACTAGACCAATACCTACCAAAATTTAACACCTACTGTCTTTGACCTGGCAATTCTACCTCTAAGACTTCCTCCAAATATGCAAAGAAATAGGCACAAGGATATTTACCACAGCCTTGCTTGTAGGAGCAAGACTGGAGACTACCCACATGTGTACCAAAGGAGACTGGTAAAATAGGTTACAAGAAAAGAACATCATTCAACTGTTAAAAAGAATGAACTATAATAGTGCCTGTTGCAGACTGAACTGTGTCTCCCCCATACCTCCAAACTGGTATGTTGAAGTCTTAACCCCTAGTTTTCACCATGTACATATTTCCTTTAATTTTAAAATGCGACTGACTGAATTTGGAGATAGGACCTTTAAAGAAGTAATTATGGTAAAACGAGGTCACACTGGTGGACCCTAAACCAGTATATGACTGGTGTCCTTATAAGAAGATTAGGACACAGACCAAGAGGGGAAGAGCAAGCAAAGACCCTAAGAGTGGGCCATTTATAAATCAAGGAGAGAGGCCCTCAGAGGAAACTAACCCCTGCCAACACCTGGTCTTGGACTTCTAGCCTCCACAACCATCAGGTAATAAATTTCTGTTGTCTAAATCAGCCAGTATGATATTTTGTTATGACAGCCCTAGCAAACTAATACAATACCAATATGGAAGATCTCCAAAATCTATTAAGTTTTTTAAAAGGTGCAGAAGAATGTGCATTAACATGCCAACCTATGTATGTGAGTTCTTTTTAATGGAGAGGAGATACATATATACTTACAGGTGTGGAGACTATCTGCAAAGACACATAAGACTACCTGCAAAGGCACAGGTGCAGAGATATCGACAGACACATACCTACTAGATAACAGTGGCTGCTTCTGGGAAGGGGATGGGGTGTGTGGGAGGGTAGAGTTATATTTCATCATATTCTTTTTTGTACTGAAGTTTTCACCATGTACATATTTCCTTTAATTTTAAAAACTAAACTACCACTAAAATGAAAAGATCTCCAAGACATAGTCAACAATTAAGAAAAACACTGTCAGCAAACCCTAACAGCTAACAAGTCCTGATAAACCAAACTCACCAAAATCCTCACTCTATTTCATGAGCATAGGCAGCTTTTTAATGCTCTACACATGTATTTTAAGAGCCATAAAAATATTCACATCACTTGTCTCAGTAATTCCACTTCATTTCACCTTAGTACTGCAATGTCACTCTATTTACCAATATATTTCAACATTAAAATATTTCTATTCCATTTTAAAAAAATAAATATCACTACAGATAATTTATCCAAAATGAAACAATGGCATGCTATAACATTAAAACAGTTGATGCAACATAAAAACATGATTAAGTAACAATATACCACAGAATCCACAGAAAGAAATGCTATACATATTAAAAACAGTTGTGAAGACTACCAATTCAACAACAGAATGTTATTAAAAACATATACTGGGAGAGCTAAATATATGGTGATAGAAAGAGAACTCACACTAGATGATGAACTTATTATACAACAAGTTGACAAGGCACTGCAGAACTGTACACCTGGAACCTATGTAATTCTTGCTAACAAGTGTCACCCCAATAAGTCTAACAATAAAAATACACACACACACTCTCTCTCTCTCTCTCTCTACCACTAACTGTTAAATTTTGTGGTCTAATGTGTAAAAAACACATTAAAATGCAAAATGTTAAAATGCAAAGACAGTTTAACAGTAGCTATGTTAGTGTTAGTGTGTGTGTGTGTGTGTGTGTGTAAGAACAAGACCAATCACCTATCAGATATTATCCAATCTTCACTGCATCAGGACACAAGACTTAAAGCATGTTACAAAAGGCTCCTGTTCTTCCAAGAAACAACTCTATTAAAGTCATCAAGATATTTAAATGCCTATTACATAGTACTACATTGGGTAAGACAAACCCTACCTTCACAGGCCTTCAAAACATTCTAATAATTTACTGAATGCCTACTCAGTGACAAACCTATGGTAGATAGCCTGACATACATCACCTGGTATATTTTACTGGTTATTATAAGAGGCTAACATAATTGTAGTAGTCTGCTGCAAAATTACACTATAGGCTCTTGAGCCACTCTCCTTGCTCGAGCCCACTCCTACCTCTTTGGAGTGTACTTTCTCTTCAATAAACTCTCTCTTTGTTTCACCTCTATTAAAAAACAACAACAACAACAACAACAACAACAAAAAACCAACAACACTATAAACTACAAGGGCCCAAGATTCAAAAGAGTATTATTAATAAATATGAGAGTGGTCTAGAAGAATGAGAGAATAACTCTCTAGTTAGATGGAATACCAGGAGAAAGAGCACAAGTATTGCCAACCTGCAAAGCAGAAAAAAAGAAACAAAAAAACTGGATGTGTCCAAGTCACTGAAGACTCTGAAATCGAGGTAGAGGAGTTTTAATTTAACTAGGAGACTACCATTTTCTTTCTTATCCATGAATTTTTTTTTTTTTTTTTTTTTTTTTTTTTTTTTTTTTTTTTTTTTTTTTTTGGTGGTGGTTCCCTGGCTGGGAATCAAACCCAGGCTGTGGCGTTGAAAGTACCAAAGCCTATCCACTACACCACCAGGGAACTAAATGAACAAGTTTTTTAGGAACATCAATCTTGTACCCGTATTCCAAGATGAACTGTCAGAAGTAACCAGATAAAGTAAGGGAACTCAGCTAAGAAACTACTTTAATAATCCAGGACTTAAATGAAGGACCCCGCACTAGGGTAGTAGCATGGAAATGGAGAATAGTTGACTAATTTGGAGGTGGAGGATGGGTTTGTTTAAGAAGATAGTAAATAATGAGGAAGGTTTTTTTAGTTTGGAAAATTATAGGGTAGGTTTGTACCACAGATAAATGGAGAAGTTAAAAGAAATCTTAAGGTCAGGCTAATATGTTCTTAAGCATTGTTGTAAGAAAATGGCCTTTTCAGAATCAGTACACAAATTCTGTCCTGAGTCTATCAAGGATGAAATTATTTGCCTGCCTGTATCATAAATCCTACATACAAGCATACATCTGCAGCAAAAAATAAGTCACTATACCTTGGCAACACACACTGTAAATAAGTGACAGGCTAAGAACCTTTTTTTGAAAGGTTAACAAACTACAAAACTCATGATGATCACTTAGGCCAGGAATGTCCAACCTGTGGCCCAGGACGGCTTTGAATGCGGCCCAACACAAATTCTTAAAACATTATGAGATTTTTTTGTGACTTTTTTAGCTCATCAGCTATTGTTAGTGTTAGTGTATTTTAATGTGGCCCAAGGCAATTCTTCTTCCAATGTGGCCCAGGAAAGTCAAAAGGGTGGACATTCCTGACTGAGACAAGACTTTCATTATTATATCTAATGAGGCAGATGTACATATATTCAGATTCTCATGCAGTCCGTTTTAAAAACTCCAAACCATTTTTTAAAGAAAACAAGATTACCAAGATTCTGAATCAAAGCAGTCTTCCAATTGTGATGTATACAGTCTGTTGTTTTGGGGGTAAACATCAACAGAAGCATTCAACCATGTACTTGAAATAATTGGACAAAGAATGGTATGAGATGCTATAAGAGTTGCACCAAAGTCTATGTCAATGCAACACAGCTGGCATGATTGCAGATGTTTCAGCTTGGTTGCACAGTAGTGAGTAACTGTATAGTTCTATCCAGTGAAGAGACTGAGGGAGTTCCCTGATGGTGTAGTGGCTTAAGGCTTCGGCGCTAAAAAGAGAGACTGAGAAAAACAAAAACAAAGGTAGTTTTAAAGACTGAAAAATAATCAACAGGTGTTGGCAACAAATCTGTCTTTTCAAGCACATTCTGAAACCAAAGATAACACCATCAGAGCTCAAACTTCTGCCTTGACCATTAACTGTTTCTATGGAAATTATACACATACACCACATTTTGGGAAACTAAGCTTCTAATGATGGTACTCTAGTGGCTTAATGTCTATGTTTAAAGAGTTTGTATAAAGTCAGCATAACAGTACTTGCCACTGACAAAGGTGATTACAGTTGTTCCTTCTACCTAGAATTCCCTCACCTAGATGGCTCATTCACATCCCCTACAAGGCTTTGCTCAAATGTCATTTTGGAACTAGAACTCCTATGACTACCTTACTTTTAAAATGCAAACCAAGTTTCATCAAAATCCTGAAGCACCCCATACCCATGCCCCCCTCATCTTCCTCCCCTTCTTCATTTTTCTCCAAATGTTAATCTCTAACTCACACACCCATATGTAAATTTCATGGGAACAGAGATTTGTTCTGGTCTGTTTTATTCACTGCTATACCTAGAACAGTGACTGTCACAGCATGCACTCAAAGGATTGTTGAAATCATAAATAAGACAGTATGGGTCAGAGATGCAACAAGGCAAAAATCATGTTTTTGGAGTGAGAATATACCTTTCAATGCATCCTTTAGGCTCCTAAACCCTCTCCTATTACTATCTGAATAAATAACAACAACAACAAAAAATTGTTTAGGGAGTTCCCTGGTGGTGTAGTGGCTTAAGGCTTCGGCGCTGGCGCTGTCAACGCTGCGGCCTGGGTTCGATCCCAGCCAGGGAGCTACCCACATACAAAAGAAAAGAAAAAAAAAATTTTTTTTTAATTGTTTAACTCTTCTGAAAGAGAAAAATCCTATTCCAAAGGCATAAATCCACAGCCTCAACAAGCTAAGTATTTAACAACAAGTATTTAAAGCCACCCAGTATCATTTTCAGGAATAACTGCTTTATTATCATGTGTACTTTATTCTGTTCTAGGAAAATACAATTCTACCAACACTTAAAATATCAAAAATACTCTCCTAGAAAAAGCAAGATCCCCAAAACCTATGTGTATCACATTGTGTTTGCAACTGTATCACAGTTAAATAGTTAATGTAACCAATCTCACACTCAAGTTGTTTTATAATGAAAACATGCCTCTAAGAAATAAGCCAGACTGAGAAAGACAACTACCATCTGATCTCACTTATATGTGGAATCTAAAGGACAGAATTAATGAACAAACAAAACAGAAAGAGACTCAGAGAAATGATGGTTGCTAAATGGCAAAGGGGGTTGGGGGATGGGTGTGAAAGGTGAAGAGATTAGGAAGTACAAAGTGGTAGTCACAAAATTGTCATAGGGATGTGAAATACAGATTGGGTGACATAGTCAACAATGCTGCATGGTGTCAGATGGGTACTAGACTTACCAGGGGGATCATCTCACATATCATATAAATGTCTAACCACTGCGCTGTACACCTGAAACTAATGTAAAAAATACTGAATGCCAACTCTAATTTTTTTTTTTTTTGGTTGGATCCAACCCAGGCCATGGCGGTGAGAGCGCCGAAGCCTAGCCACTACTCCACCAGGAAACCTCCCTCAACTATAACTTAAGTGTGTGTGTGTGGGGGGTGTGTGTGTGTGTGTGTACATAGATATAGATATAGATATAGATATAGATAGATAGATAGATATGACCATAGGATGTAAAGTACAGCATAGGGAATATAGTAAATGGGTAATGTAATAGCGACATGTGGTGTCAGATGGGTAGTAGGCTTGCTGGGGCTATCACTTTGAGGTGTGTAATGTCTAACTATGTTGTTTTGTACACCTGAAACTATTAAAAAATATTTAATAAAAATTTAAAAAATAAAATATGCCTCAAATTTTGAAACAATTCACTCAGATTTAAATCAATTTAAATAAGGTATAATGAATTTAAACATCACATACTTGCCAAAGAATTATCTACAGAATCTAGGTCTTCATAAAAATCTTTGCCATTAACTGTATTTTAAAAGCTGCTTCTTTATAGTTAGGTTTCTTAGATTTGGGAAAGGGGGTGTTTTTTTAATGTTTGTAAAAAATCATCTTATCTTCATTATTTAAAAAAGAGAGAGACCGAGAGCCAGAGAGGCAGATTTATATTTTATATGAACAGAAATTACACCAATTTATCCAACCAAAAGTAGCAGAGGTTAAGAAATTTGGTGTCAGCAGAAAACAAACTTTTGGATCTTCAATGTATGTCACATCAGGACCTGAATTAATCTTGATCCTGAAGAAAACTAACTCAATTACCAAATAATAGTAACTATTTTTAAAGAACTAATAAGACAACAGCTCAACCTAAGCCCCTAACCCCAACCCCAATATACAAAATTATGTCTTTCCTCACCCTCCCATTTCTCAGATAACTGGTAATACTGATGTAAGCAAAATTATTTTTCTGTTCCTGGCTATGTTTTAACTAGAACCAAAGACAAGTTTTTAGGAGAATACATCTTCAGTTCCATGCACACATGCAACTAGAAAAAATATCTTAAAAGGTGGGACTGAATGGGGTTGGGAAGGGAGAATTGGGTAGTATGTATGACACAGAAACAAAAAAGCAAAAGAAATACATCAAATTATAAAATACAAAGAATTTCTAGGCTACTGCCATAACCCAAAAAACTTCTCATGTGTGTGAACAATTATTTTTTTGAAACAAATTATTTGGAGAGCAAATAAAACAGTTAAGAATTGTATGACTTTCAGAGCATTAAAATTCTGGCTCTAGGGAGTTCCCTGGTGGTGTAGTGGCTAGGCTTCAGCACTGTCAACGCTGTGGCCTGGGTTCAATTCCCAGCCAGAGAACTACCCACATTTTAAAAAAAAAAAAATTCTGGCTTTGAAATGACTGCAAGGTTTTCAGAATACTAGAAAATAAAATACTCAAACTTGAATCACTGATCTAAGGACAGAGGAACCTGGAGATGGTGACTCCATTTCAGAAGTCTCCCTTGCAGCCCCTGGACAATCACTTCCCAGTCCCTAATACTGGTCAGCTTCTACCTTCCAATATCTTGTCCCAATTTTGAGATGGAGCTGTTCCCCTACAGATAGATGCCCAAAGATGTATTTTATATATAACATGCTCAGTTCCACCCCAAGAAACTGCAAATTAGCAATTTCTATACAACTGTAGATCACAGTAAGAACGGATAACCCATGGCCACTGCTGAAGTCACTACTTATTCATTTACCTGCCTTAGGAATTTAAGAAAATGTTACTACACCAACAGTTTAAGAAAAAAAGAAAAGGGAAAAGTTCTTAGAGAAAAGTTCAATCTAATCTTTAAAAAATAGTAATAATTTTTCAATATGGCAGGTAAAACTAGATTTTTATTAATACTTCCTCTTAATATAATCAATAATATTGTAATAACTATGTATGGTATCACATGGGTACTAGACTTATCAGGGTGATCATTTCGTTACATAAATGTCTAATTACTATGTTTACACCTGATACTAATACCGTATGTCAAGTGTAACTGAAAAACTAAAAAAAGACTTTAAACATTTCCCTTGAAATGAGATATGGTTTATTTTAGTAAAAAAGAGCAGAAAATATTTTTTACATTTTACCAGCTAAATGACAATTTTGTATTTCACCTGTTTTCTTAACCAATAGTAGTATGAATAATCCTGGTCACATATTCTTCATTAAAATTATTTCCTGATAAGATTTCATTCGAGTTCAAATGTATAATTGATATACTAAACTTGAATTAAGATTATCTAGTTATTACTAAGAGGGCAATGGAATTTTAATAACTAAACAACACATATTTTCCTGATAAAGAGAACAGGCATGAGGCCATTCTACACAATACACAACAAACTATAATTCCTTTAAAAATCGAATAGGTTTCACATTCACTTTAAGATTATGATCCTTGCAATAAACTCTGGTACAGTGCCTAAAAGAAACAGGTTATACTTAAGTAGAAGGGAAAGTAAGAATAAAGTACTCGATGTTGTTTCCGAAAGTCTTAAGACATCACTCTGACATTCCTGAAGAGTGCTTCTAACTTTAATGTGCATAAAAATCATGTGAGGATCTTGTTAAAAAGCAGATTCTGATTCAATACGATTGAGATGGAGCCTGAGATTTCTAGGTGATGCTTATGCTGCTGGTCCATAGACCTTGGAACCTTATACCCTTGCTTTTAGGACACTGATTAAGATATCGCATACAAATTTAAATGCACCAATTTCCACTTCATTTAGTAATTTAAATGGTTTTGTGAGATTAATCTGTGGGGGAGATGGTTGTTAAAATGTTGATGTTTGTGGTAAACAGTGATAGCTTCTCAAAGGTGGGGGCATAAGAGAGATTGTACTAATAAGAGCAAACACCTACAGAGCACTTACCATATTTTACCGTGTATAAGGTGCACATTTTTGCCCAAATTTGTGAGGGAAAAATAAGGATGCACATTATACATGGGTAGTACTAATTCTGTATCTATATATATAAAATGTTTTTAATTCATTTATTTATGCTCATGAGTTAAAAGTGTAACTCTAGAAATCATTAACAATAGTCATATGCAAAATAATACCCTGGAATACAATAAACAGTTTTCTCTATGTAAAAAAAAAATTTTATACATAAAATTTCTTGTACCATAATTTTATAAAGTGCTAGAATTCCTTTACAACACATAAAATAAATACCTAAATATAAACAAAAATTTGAATTAAAAAATTAAAACAGAAGACTTTTTCCCTGAAAGTATGGGCCAAAAACGTGGGTGCACATTATATATGGGAGAGCATTATACACAGTAAAATATGGTACTATGTGCCAGTGCTTCATATAGATTAACTCAAGTTTGTCCAACCTGCGGCCGGTCCCTCAGATCACATGCAGCTCAGGACAGCTTTGAATGTGGCCCAACACAAATTCGTAAACTTTCGTAAAACAGTACAAAAATGATATACAAACTTTTTAGTTCATCAGCTATCGTTAGTGTTAGTGTATTGTATGTGTGGCCCAAGACAATTCTTCTTCTTCCAATGTGGCTCAGGGAAACCAAAAGGTTAGACACCCCTAGATTAACTGATTTGATTCTCAGAACACTGTGAGGTTTTACAGAAGGTAACACATAAGCTAATAAATGGCAGAGCCAGAACTTGAACCTAGCCAGTCAGATTCCAGAATCCACACTTTTAATCACCATACTAGCAACATTTCTCTCAATACTACACAGAATTGAAATGGCAAATTATAATGGCTTACACTCTTGGACAAAACGATACAACTGTTAAAGTGTAGTGTTAAAGCACAGTGAGCAACAGGGTTCTCTTTAGGTGATACCACTGATGCTTGGTGAATACCATGATATAACAATATGTATTTTTTTGCTGTATTAGAAATTATTCTGGACTGAATATTTAAAAATATATATTTTCTAAAATATTTTTTTAATGGGGCACCATTTGGGTGGCAAAATACCCAGTTTCACTTCATAAAATAAGCACTTTAAGACCAATGTCCCAGGGACCACTAGTGAAGAGTTCTGTCATCCAGGACTTGTAAGAGCCGCAGTAGCAGACACAGCTGATATGGCAAGTAATGAAAATTGCTTTAGCAAAAATATTTTGGACTGAAGAGATGAGTAACTAAAAGTAGAAACTGGTAAAGGAGAAAACATGACCAGGAATCTGATAGTACTGTTGAGCAGAGGGGAAGAAATGGCAAAATAAGTTGCTATTTGCAAACAAACAGAGGAAGGAAACAAACATTAAAATCTGAATAATTTCTAGGAGCATAAGAAGTGATCATCAGAAAAGATTTTCTAAGCAACAGTAAACTGTCCAGTTGGTATGCTGCAGAAGATACTGGACTAAATTGATGAATATGATCAAACAAAAGTAGATTAGCAATCATCACTTCAATGAACCTAAATATATATAGCTGAGCAAGCACCAAAGCAGCCTCAGGAAACACAGTCCAGGAATATGGAATATGTAGAAAGAGATTTACCCTCAGACATCATCAAGTTCATTCAACAATCATGTCTTGAGACCTATCACGTGTTTGGCACTATTCCAGGTGCTAGGGATACAGAGGTGGCCATGCCAGGTCAAAACCTGCCCTCAGAGAACTGACACATCCTAGTGGATGAACCTAATAGATTTGGAAGAGACTACTGAATACCGAAGGCCTAGAATGAAGCCCTTTAACACAGGAGGATATATAGATCTATTCAGGAAAAATAAGTTAATAAAATATTAACCCTCCCCCGGAAGAGGCCCTGTGGCCTGAAGTATTCTTCAGTTAAGTGTTCCTCAACCTCTCAAATAAGACTCTGAAACAATAAGGAAATGCATTTAAAATGTATCTACAATACATTTTAAATAAAAACACAATTTGATTTTTACTTCCAAGAATGCCTATAAATACTACTCTCAAGACAGGCAAAGTAAATTGTACTTCAAAGTTTTCAAAACATGACAGCTCTTGGGTCAAAACATTTTCTTAGTGCAACCACTTCTAAAATAACTAGAAATGCTTTCCTACTAGACCATGACGGTATACGTGGAAATGTATCCAAATAAAATAATCCAAATCTTGACATTACAAAAAACATCAAGATTTGGTCTTAGTGGGCTTTAAGAATCTCACTGATAATTCAATTTAAGCCCCCTGACTACCCTAGACTGATTCCCGAAAGATTTTTAACTGAGCTCAGTTGTCAGTTTCTATGTGAAAACATTTTAAGACGATGTGGTACCTTTTAGGTCTTTAAGAAATTATTGGAGATGGAGGGAAAGAAAAAAATTACTGGAAAAGAGCTCATTTTTAATATTCAATTAATTATCAATCTCATCTCCCTGCCTCAGTATAAAAACACTGTAAATTCAAACTGCTATATTTAAAGAGCAAAGATACAAACTAATATATATTTAAACATCTTAAATATAGGGAGACTCAATAAATAAGGCAGCAGATAAGTGTCCCATTTCCATATTCTTAAAACAAGATAAATTATGGCAAATGTATTTCAGAAAATCCAAGCTCCACACCTATCCAATCTACACCTACACACTACGGAAAGCTGATTTAAACCTACCACTTTTTTTAAGTGTTCCTTAGCAAGTAACTTGTTCTTTCTATACAAATGAGAAACAGGAAAGTGCTCGTTCCAACAAGAACTTATAACAATGCATTACATAATTGGATCTCATTTGCTTTACAATGCTAACATTTTTCTGTACAACTGTACCCTGTAGTCAATGAAGGATGCACTTAACACTCTGAGGAATACAGTGATCCCAAAGTCTGAAAATGTCACGTTTTTTAATTACAAATCTAAAACTTGTTTTTCATTACAAAACTTAAAAATGTCTAGAAAGCAAAGTTTAGGCATAAAATGAACTGATTCTCTTTTCACCACACCCTTGTCACAAAAAGCACACGTGAATCAACTTAAGTATGTAGTCTGCATCAATAAGTCAAATAGCAAAAGTTAAACGTCTGAAAAAGTCATTTTGGACCAAAGAGATGCTTCCACAAATAAGATCACTTCGAGTACAAAGGGATCTTTAAACTTATTGCCTACACGAGTAGCTGCAGAAGGTATTATCTTACGCTTTATCCCTTGGGACAATCTTGAGATTTTAAACCTTCCTGGCTTTTAGGTGCATTTGAGACCGCCGGGATTTGAAAAGATATCTGAATAGGATGCAGGCAGAATATCCAACTAAGGCTGCAAAATGCTGTCTTAATTTGATGAGTCCCTGACTTGCAGGAGTTAAAACTCTCACCCCTCATATTGCGATGACGTAATCTTCCACACTGCATTTCTTTTGGACTTAAAGGGGAGAAAAAAAACCAAAACAAAGAAAATATCCCCCTAATAAGAGGAATTAAAGCAAGGGGCAAAATGAAAGTTTCGGGAGGTGGTTAGGTAACTCCCTGAAAAGAAAGCTTCTGTTGAACAGGGAAGGAGATAGAGTTGGAGGAGCAAACGGAAATGGCATTAGGAACTCAACCTAAGGCACGAATAAAGGAGACTGGAGAAACCGCAATCAGGCCCACCGCGCCGGGACGTAGCGCCGGGCGGCCAGGCAGCGGAGGAAAGCGCGTCGCAGCCAAAGCCCGGGGCAGCTAGTAAGCCGCCCCTGCCCCGGCCGCCACTTCCCCGCCGCGCTCCCAATTCCGCTCCCCTCCCCCCCGCCCGCCGCAAAATGTCCGCGGCCGCGCCGGGCGAAGCAGGAAGTCCAAGCCGGGGTGCAGGGGGGGAAGACTCAGCCCGGCAGCCCAAGCCCCCGGCACTCCCGTTAAGCCTGGGCTCTCGTGAGCCACTCCGAGGCCCAAGCCGACGGCCCTCGGAGCCCCTGGAGCCGGCCTGGGGGAGGGGAGCCCGGGCTGCCGAGATGGGTGTGACCCCTTCCTTCCGCCTCTGCCCGGTGACAGCCCGGCTCCGCCCGCGTCCTGAGCCCAGCACCCCGCGCCCCCGCTGCACTCTTCGCCACAAAGCGGGAGCCCCCTACCTTCCCCGCCGCGACCCCCTCCCCTCCACTGCCTGAAGGAACCCCGACTCGCGCTCGCCCGGACAGCACCGCGCGAGCTGGCCAACCCCCGCCCCGCATTCCGCGTTCTCTGGCTTCCCGGGGTCCCAGAGACGGGGTACCCCCGCGGACAGGAAGAGGCTGGGGGTGGCGAGGACAGGACAGCAAGGGCGCCGCTCCCGCGGGGAGCCTCGGGCCCCGCACTCACCTCAGCTTCTCGCCGGGGCGTTGGCAGCACTGCACGGGGTCTCCTCGGCTGCCGGACAGGGGCACGCGCCTGACGTCAGCACGCAGGGGACGCACGGTTGGGTACCCAGCGGAAGTGGGAGGGACCGGGAGGCCGGCGGAGGCCGAGAGGTTGGAGGCGGGGCCTGAGTTCGTCCCCGACCCTGGTTCGGGTCCCCTATAGCACACACGCCATGCAGCGCGACTATTTCGTCGCTGTTCTTACATATTTCTCTGTATTTGTAGTAATACTGTAAGCTTGTCCAACCTGCGGCCCAACACAAATGCGTAAACATTCTTAAAACATATACGCGATTCTTTTGCGATTTTTTTTTTTTTTTAGCTCATCCGCTATCCTTAGTGATAGTGTATGTTATGTGTGGCCCAAGACAGTTCTTCCAGTGTGGCCCGGGGAAGCCAAAAGTTTGGACACCCCAATGCCAAACAGTCATTTGCAGAGCGCTTCCATTAACATTTCTTTTGCCCCTTGCAACCTTGTGAAGCAAAGTATTATCATGACTATGTTATAGAGAAGACGGAGACCACTCAAAAGGGGTACAGTGAACTGCCCCAGACCACACTGCCATGTGGATAGTCCAGACTCCCCAGGCCTGTGTTCTGCGGGTCCAACCTGGCAGGAGAGCTGTTCCCATCTCTGCCTACGCCCAGTGTCCCTCGCTCCAGCTATATGGTCCTCTTTTGTTTTAAAGACTTCATCCCCGGGAGTTCCCTGGTGGTGTAGTGGCTTGAGGCTTCGGCGTTGGCGCTGTCAGCGCTGCGACCTGGGTTCGATTCCTAGTCAGGGAGCTACCCTCATACCAAAAAGCAAAAAAATAAAATAAAATAAAGACTTCATCCCCACAGCAAGGCCTTGCACTCAAGTTGCCCCTGGCTGTTCCTCTTCACCAGCCCTTTGGTTGGCTCTCAGCCCTTGGTGATCAGCCTACCCTCACAGCACCTGTTTGTCATCTGCCTTTGCTTCCAGAGGCCTTTGCTGTACTGTTGTCACATGTTTGCCAGTGTTAGAGGAAAACAGCTTTTCTTAATAATAGTTCATTTATTGATAACTACCACAGATAGTTGCCCAAGAAAGACACCTTTTTCCAATATATTTTATTTAATAGTCATATTTTCTTTTGGACATATTAATGGCACAAGAATAAGTACATTTTTGGGTGTTTACTATAGGCATGGTGCTAACAACTTTGCGTGTAATGGAAGCTAATTTAATACTCTACAACCATTTTATAAGTGAAGAACTAGTACCCTCATTTATTGATGTATGAACAGAGGCTCAGAGTGATAAGGGACTTGCCCAAAGTCGGCAAGGCAGGCAGTGGCAGAGCTGGGACTTAGACATAGGAGGCTGGCTCTAGGTGACCACTACACTATCATACTACCCAGAAAGTTTACTATAGACAACTCAAAAAATCAGCTTCAGGAATTCCCTGGTGGTGTAGTGGCTTAAGGCTTGGGCACTGGTGCCGTCAATGCTGCAGCCTGGGTTCGATTCCCAGCCAGGGAACTACCCACATACAAAAAAAAAAAATAAATAAAAAAAAGCTTCAGCTCTAATCCTACCCCTAATAATATCAACTATTAACATTTTGGTGTACACCTCATTTATATTTATGTGTGCATACACACGCACACACCTATTGCACAAAAACAGATTGTAATCTGGTTTTCTCTGTGAACATCTTTCCATGTCAAATAAACCATTATTTGTAAAGGCTGTATTCTAATGTATAAGCACTACAATATTTACCCAATCCCCTACTGTTGGAATTTAGGTTCTTTGGAGCTATTATAAATTTTTGACTATTATAAAAATGAATAAGCTTAGTTTCTTAAACTTTAGAGAAAACTAGTTGTTTTCTCCCTCTGTAAGGCCAGTTGGCATTGAGTGACCTTTCCTTCATCCCGTCTCACAATCCCATGAATGTCCCCAGACAATGTCTGCCCTTTCCATCACAGCAGTATCTTGATGGGGTGTCACCCAACTGCTTGGCTTTTCCTGCCGTTATTGTGAGGACAAGGACTCACTTAGCAGTTTTCTATTCTGTTGTCAGGTTTTCATCAGAAGGGCCCTCCCCAACCTTTCATAGCCCCAAACAGTAGCATTACTACTTAACCCCAGTCTACCCCTTCCCCAGCCTCCCAGTGCCCCCTCCCCACTGCCCCATTGGCTACAGCTGCCTCATGTTAACAGGAGGGGCAACTTGTGGGTCTCCAACTCCCCTTCCCCTGTGGTTATCAGCCCTGGGGCCATTCCTCCTTCTCCTGATAACAGCACTTTGATTTCTCCTGGAGCAGCCCTGCCCCATTCTCAATCCAAGTGGCTCTGGACTGGAGGAACTGACTCTACCCCAAGTTGCAAGGACAGACATGTGACCCAGGCTTGGCCAATCAGAGCATTTTAGAGAGCCCTCTTGCATGCCTCAGCACTTCAACAATGGGCGTATGACTCCATGAAAACCAGCAAGATTCAGTTCTGCAACGTTGGTCAGAAGTGTCCAGTTGAATGAATCTATCTGCTGAGTGCAACATGTAATCATGGTGCTGCTGCCGCCATCTTCCCACTGCAAGGAAAGAGACTGCCTGAGAATGAGATCAAGACAGAGGGGGAAAACAGAGCTGAGAGATGGGAGACAGTGAAACCCAAGTTCTCGTGGCACTGTCTGAGCCCTTGGATTCTATCTTGCTTCAACTTTCAGTTACATTAGCCAATAAATTCCCTATACTGCCTGAGCCAGGTTGAGTAGGCTTCTCTCACAACTGTAAGACTCTTGATGAATCACTCTGCTACTCCTGCCCCTCATGTCTGCCCCTGTGTGGTACTTGCCACCACCCTCTGAAAATGATCCCCAAATCTCTACCTCCTCCAGCCTTTATTCCCACCCCCATTTCCCAATTGTCAGCTACTCAGAAGTCCCATCAACACCACTAAATTTATCTTCCAGTTCATACATGCTTCAGGTTCTATGGTGCCTATATCTGCTTTGGGTCCCTGCACCCTTATACATCCAGGGACTCCCAACCCTTTCTGCATCATAGATCCTATACTCACACAATTATCCAACTTCTAGAGGTTTCCTTTGAGAGTCTCTTTTAATTCATTTTATATAGCACAATCTTCATCTTCCCAGATCTCAACACTTATTAAGTCACTTTCTGGGTAAGGAACCCCCAGTGTTTTCTCCTTTATCAATAAAATTCAAGTCCTTTAGCCAAGCATTCTGTGTTCTCCATGATCTAGCACCAACTTGCCTTTCCAATGTTATTTCCTTTTCCCTTCTGTATTAGGGTTCTCCAAAGGAACAAAACGAATAGGAAAGATCTGTATCTACACCTATCTATATCTATCACCTGCCTATCTATCTATCCATATGTATCTGCTGGGTGAATTAGCAAGTTAGAGACTCAGAAAAGCAGATGGTGTAATTCCAGGCCAAATCCTCGGGCCTGCAAACCAGACAAGCTGATGTCTCAGTTGTAGCCCAATGGGCAGCAGGCTCAAGACTCAGAAAAAAACCAATGTTTCAGTTGAATCCAAAGCCAGGAACAAATTTCCCTAACTCAAAGGACAGTCAGCCTTTTTCTTTTCTTCAAGCCTTCAACGGATTGAATGAGGCTTACTGCATTAGGGAGAGCAGTCTGCCATACTAAGTCTACCAATCCAAATTTTCATCTCATCCCAAAACACCCTTGCACACACACACACACACACACAGAGAGAGAGAGAGAGAGAGAGAGAGAGAGAGAGAGAGAGAGAATAATGTTGGGCTCAATATCTGGGAACCCCATGGCCCAGTCAAGTTGACACATAAAATTAACCATCACACCTTCCATCATGCACCTTATGCTGCAGCTAGACTGAATTACTTAGTTTTGTGCATGCAAGGACCATGATTTCTTGCCTCCAAGCCCCTGCTCATGCTGTTCCCTATGCCTACAACACCATTCCCACCCATTCAGTCTAGCTGTCAAGTCCCCTCTCCTTGCCACCATGAACTGTCTCTTTTGCCAACACTATTCTGTGTACTTTCTCACCTCTGTGCCTTTGCAGATTCAGGGTGTCCTTCTCTATCTGCCAAGCTCCTTCTCTTCTCTGAGTTATCTCGGCTCTGCAGCCTTCTCTGACAACCGCAGGCACCAATCATTCCTGTTGCACTTTGTACTTCAAGCATACCTATTAGAATCGTGTCTGTGCTAACACGACCGTTGGGCCGCAAACAGGCAGGGATCTTAATTCATTTTTGTATCCTTTGACCTCATTTTCTGGCACACTGCCAGCCCTCAAAAACGTTTAATAAATAATGCACGAATAAATGCAATGCCACCTCTTCCACAAAGTCTGCTCTGCTCTCAGCTGCCAAAAGCGATCTCTGCCTCTTCGAAATTCCCACAGCACTTCTCTGGGGACTTCTTCAGGCCCTTGCCATGTGCTGCCATGTGTCTCCATGCTGTCTCTGCCTTCCTGCAAACTCCCGGGGGCAGGTGTGGTTTTGGATGCATCTCCGTGCCCTTTGCCATACTCTTCAGGTGCCTTAGACATAGTGGGCATTTAAATGGACTGAATGAGAGAAACCCCAAAGTCGCATTCGTTGCCAAATGCCCAAGACCACAAATCCACTACCATCACCCTAGGGCCTGCCAAGATTTACTAAAGAAGAGGAGGATCCCCATTAAAGAGACTCTCCTTTGTGGTCTTCGATATTAGGATTTATTTGAGAAAATCCTAATTTAAGACTTTTCCGCATGATTCATAGGCGATAGAACTACAAAGAGAAGCCAGGAAGTGATTATTATAAAAAAATCTGGCTACTGGCTGCCTCTAGGGGAGTTTGTAATCTGGAAGGGGTGGGGGTGGGGAGTCCAGGGTGATGGTGTTGGCAATGTTGTATTTCATGACGTGGGTGATGATGACATGGATGTTTGCTTTGTAACTATTCACTGTACTGTACACTTGTGGGCTTTTTCTCATGGGTAGTATTTCATAGAAATAAAGGTTAAAAACAAGGCAGTAAAACAAAAAGGTCTCATTGTTGTTATAAAAGGTTGATGTGTAAATGTCTATCCTCAGGAATCCCGCTGCAGCCTGGGTTCGAGTCCCAGCCAGGGAACTACCCAAAAACAAAAACAAAACAAGACAAAACAAAAAAAGAATCCAGCCCGCTCTTCCATTCTGATTTACTGCGGGTCTTTCCCCTGGTTGATGGCCCAGACCTTGCCAGCAGTGCCACTCTGCTGATAGGACTCCAGATGTGCTCCTGGTTTGGGGTTTACACCACTGCTCCGACCTCCCCCCTACCCGCTGCTCAGCCTCCCTCCTCCCCTCTGTGCCACATCAGTACACTTGTCCAGGGATCTTGAACCTTCTAGGTGTCAGGGTGAGGAGAGGAACTGACCAAACCTGTTTCCTACTTGCCTTTTTCTCCAACTGGCCCAGGCTTGCCTCTTTGATCTCTACTACACATCTCTGGTAGAGATAATCTGGGTCACTGTCACTGAAGAAGGATAGATGGGATGGGATAGGGGAGAGAGAAGTCTAGAAACAATTGAGCAGCTCCATCCCCCTCTGGCAGGGATTAGCAAGAACCCAGAGACATATGGCAATATAATGAAGTTTTAACTTGAGAACTATCACTCATGTGGACCAATTTGGTCATAGGCAGTTGCAACCAATATTCAACAGTTAGTGAGCATCTATTATGTGCTAGGTACCTCGGAGGCAAAGGTGACCAGTATCGCCCTGCTTAACCCCTTCAGTGGCTTTCGTCCATCTCTCCAACCTCCTCTGGACCATGCACTCACTCCCTGAGCTCCAGCCATGCTGCCCTCTGTTTTTCTCAGACATATTGAGCTTACTGTGCCCACCTCAGAGCCTTGCCCCTGAGGGTCTCACTCCTGTGCATGCCTGTTCCTTCCCCCCCTTCAGGTCTTTGCTTAAATATCACCTCTTCAAAAAGACCTCTTGGGGAGTTCCCTGATGGTGTAGTGGCTTAAGGCTTCAGCGATGGCGCTGTCAGCGCTGTGGCCTGGGTTTGATTCCCAGCCAGGGAGCTACCCACACACCAAAAAGCGAAAAAAAAAAAAAAAAAGACCTCTTCCCCTCTAATCGTAAGTGGCCCCCACCACCCACTATCATACCACACGGCTTTATTCCCTTCATAGTGCTTACTGCTACTCCAAGTGATCTCACCTCTTTATTCTTCTTATCTGTCTTCCCATTAAAAAGGAAATTCAAGGGCCTCCCCCACCACTGTACCCTCCATGCTAGAATATAGTGCAATCTCAATAAATATCTGTTCCAGAAATACAATAAATGAAGACACAACCCCCATTCAGGGAATTAAGTTCACATAGTCAAACAATAACCAAAATAATCTCTAGGATAAGAGTATGTACAAGGAAATAAGAAAAGCAGAGTATTCATAAGAGCTATGCCTAACATCTACGAAGTACTTCCTGTGTTCCAGGTACTGTTCTAAGTATGTATTATCTCACTTGAAATTCCCAAAACTCTGGAATATAGAAACTATGATCTTCAATCAAAATGAGGCATGAAGAGATGGTTAGTAACACTTGACAAAAGTCATACAGCTCAAAGGTGGAGGGGTTGGGATTCAAACTGAGAGCTGACCAGGGAAGGTTTCCCAAAGGAGGGAGGTGTGATGTGAGTCTGGAGGACTTGTGCAGACTGGCCAGGCCAGGGTGGGGCACATTGTAAGAACAGAAAGCTTCCTGGCAGGAAAGAACAGGCATGTCCAGATACACAGGCATGGAACAGTAGGATGTCCAGGGGATAGGTGAACCTCACAGACATAACGCTGAACACAAGAAGCCAGACACAAAACAGTACATACTGTATGAGCCCACGTGGTGCAGAAACAGGCAACGCTCCTCTAGGGTAATAGAAATAATAGCAGTTACTTCCAGAAGGGTAATGACTAGGCAAGGGCATGAGAAAGACTTCTGGGGTGCTGGTCACAGTCTGTATCTTCATCTGCAAGATGGTTATATGGGCATGCATGCCCACTTTGTAGAATTAAGATGTGTGCACTTTACAGGATACGTGTTACATTTAAACTGAAAGCAATTTCACTACGGCAGTAGTACCAGCCTGCAAACCAAAATGCTTGTGATTTTTTTTTAAGTGTAGTGTTTTTCAATGACGAGGTTTAATGCCTATGAATAAGATAAGCCAGGAAGAGGATGGGGAGAACCAGGACATAAGGCAGGATTTTATGTGTAGAAACTGGGATTGAGAAGATGGGGCTATTCGAGAAGGGCTCAGAACAAGGTCATAGAGACAGCTGAGAGAGAATCACTAACTGAATCTTCCCTTACCCAAGCACATTCAGATCCAACAGCATTTATTGAATGTTCCTGTGCTTCCAGGGCTGTGCTGGGTGACTCTAGCTGGGAATAAGACAGGTGTGGGAAGTGAAGTTCAGAGAGATGACATGACTTATCTGAGATCACACACCTCGTAACTGCTGGAGTTCTCTTTGCTAGAAACATCTCATCAGAGCCCCTGAGACGGAGCTCAAAACACGACTAAGTAGTGGCCCCAAGTGAAGGCGGAGTTTGTTCTCACAGGAAGTCAAGGGAAGGCTCTAGCTGCTTTGGTGGTATTGGTGGCTTCCTGCCCAGGAGACACACCCAGCTTCAAAATCACCATTCTGGGCAGTCAGGTTGTTGCTAGGCACCAAAGGAGCCCTTGGGCTTTCAAGCAGAGCCAGCACAGGGCTGTTAACCTCACCTGCACTGCAAGGTCAAGTGCAGAACAGGGAGGAAGCCAGGCACCCAAGTGAAGCCTAAGTGAAGACTTCTCTTTATTCTTTGGTTTTATTTTCACTGCCATCCCCAGTCCTTCCATAGGAATGAATAACCTCACTCCCTACCCCTCCCTGATGTGACACTTGGTTTCCCGTGAACTCTAGTTATTTGTGTTCACTAGAAAAGAACACCATCAAACAGAGAGCAACTGTGTGTCTTCTTCAAAAATCAAACGGTTCCCTGAGGATCAACCCCATGCAGGCTGTGTTGGAGGCGAGGAACATAGAGATTCTGTCTTCATGGAGCTCACAGTCTGCCTGGGGATACACACTATACACTGCACTACAGTGTGATACTTAGAAAAGGGCAGAGTACATTGGGTACACAGTATGTATTTGCTGAATGAACAGGGACTGAGAGAGAACTAAGTGGAGGTGCTATCAGAGCTCACAGAAGGGCTTCAGATGCCGATCAAAGCAGACATCAAAGAAGGCTTCACAAAGGTGACCATGCCTATCTGCGTCATAAAGAATGAATAGAAGTAGGCTGGCGAAGATTGGGGGAAGGGCATTCCGGGACAAGGAAAATTGTTCAATAAATGCATGGCAGTGGGTGGAAAATGTTGAGCAAAATAGTTAAGTCATTGTCAAGTGCATTGCACTGAGCTGCCTGTGGAAACTCAGCACACATGACGCTGCTGGGAAGGCCAGTTACACTTGAATTCTCCAGCCACCACTACCGTCATGGTGGACTCATGGCCCCCACCCCTCCTGGAGTCGGCCTCCTCCCCAGCAGCCAGGGCCTGGCACCCACTCACAGCTCAGGGAGTAGCTGCCCAACAGATGACATATTTTTCCATGGCACCAGCCAGTTGCTAGTCATCTCACGTTACCTTGTGGTCCCAACACTGATATCCACCAGCGGCCATCTATGAGGAACATTTTTCAATAACCAGGTTATTCTCTTGCAGAACTCGGAGTCAAAATAATTGCAAAGGAAAAATGAGATACATTAGAGACATTTTAGAAGTAATTCCCTCTGTTTCCTTCCCATTGTCCTCTTCTTTCCCCATCACTCACAGAACTAAACGTTGTCAGGGTTCTTTAGAATTGGGATCAATATTGACTCAAGAAATGATAATGAGACACTAGTGGTAACTGGGTAGTACCACCTAAGTACAAAAGCACAGGAATCATCTCAGGGAGTGGCAATAGAGATAGGGAATTACTGTACTCCCAAATCCCAACAGAGCCCTTCAAACAATGGAGTTGGTTTACTCTTTGCTATCCAGGCAGTGTGACCTTGAAGCAAGGGCATGGGGCTAGAGCCAGATGAAATGGAGATGAACTTCAGCTTCTCCTCTTACTGCGTTTGTTTGGAGCAAGGCATTTCATTTGTAAATTCACTTCCACGAGAAAGAGCCTGAGAAAGAGCCGGTACCACAGGGTTGCTGGGACAGTGCTGGGCCACTGTGAATGATACCAGTTCTGGTTTTAGAACATGAGGATAGTCCTGGCCCTGTCACTTTCCTCTAAACCTCACTATGCTTTGGAGATTTGATGCCATACCTATATACGCTACCATACATTTTTTACTGGAAAGTGTTAGGCTGGGTACAAGGAACTACTCTGTAGCTGCCAAAACATTTAAATGAAAATAATTTGATGACAAAAGACTTCTAAGGCTTATTGGGCAAGAAAAAATATATATACTAAACATGCATAATATATACTTTGTATAAATAAGAAAGGAGTATGTGTACACACACATGTGTATGTATCTACTTACACATGTATAATTCATATTTTTCTGGAAAGTAGATTAAAAAATGTTAATGAGAAGAGAGGCTTTAAAGTTGCATTTAGGGAGTTCCCTGGTGGTGTAGTGGCTTAGGGTTTCGGCGCTGGCGCTGTCAGCGCTGCGGCCTGGGTTTGATTCCCAGCCAGGGAGCTACCCACATACAAAAAAAAAAAAAAAGTTGCATTTATACCCTTCTATACTGTTGTACTTCTTTATCCACAGGCAAACATATCTTTTACCTTAAAAAAATGTCAATAGGAGGCTCTTCAGCCTTTTTCCTGCTTGAGCCCGCTCCTACCTCTTTGGAGTGTACTTTCTCTTCAATAAACTATCTTTTTGTTTCACCTCTTTAAAAAAAAAAAATGTCAATAGGAGTTACCTAGGAAGTGAGTTTATGCACTCTTTTTGGTTTCTTCACACTTTTTCTGTATCAAATGAAACTAAGAAATATTATTTTAAATTGTAAGATAAAGATTTAAAAAGCAAAAGAAAGGGGGAAGCTAAATATAAGGTGATGGAAAGAGAAGTCACATTAGGTGGTGAACTTATTATACATCAAGTTGACAATACACTGTAGAACTGTATGCCTGAAACCTATGTAATCCTTGCTAACAGATGTCACCCCAATAAGTCTAACAATAAAAATGAATTTAAAAAAAAAACCCAATAAAAAAAATAATAAATAAATAAAAATAAAAAAAATTAAAAAGCAAAAGAAACATTTTTGCACATAGGAGATTCTCAAGAGATACTTGTTAAATTAATATTTCCAAACATTATGGAAAAAGTCTAAAACCAGGGATATAGAAATTCTAGCTCTATGACTGTTGGTACAGATGACCCTGAGGTAAGCACCATGGCCATGTCTGTGATGAACTCTACTAATAAATCAGTGGTTCTCAACCAGGGGGCAAATTTGCCCTGAGAGAACATGAGGCACTCTCTGGAGGCATTTTTGGTTGTCATACCTCAGGGGGTGCTACTGGCATCTAGTCAGTAGAGGCTAGGGATGCTGCTAAGTATCCTGTAATGCACAGGACAAACCCCTACAAAAAAATTATCTGGCCCCCAAATGCCATGGTTGAAAAAAATCTGTGCTGAGTTCACTCAATTCAGGAAACATCAACTGTCTTGCCATAAAATCCCTTCGGTGAAGCCTTTCTGGTCTTTTACTTGCATGCAAAATTCTAGATCACTAAAACAGCTAAGAAGCAGGCCAGGAAATCCCTCAACACCAGGAGTTCCTGATACCCGCAGATCAAAGGAAATACCTTCAGAATGTTCTGAACAAACTGAAGTACTGGATACACTAAGACCCTATCAGGGTTACTAACTCATTTACCAATGTTAAATTTACTTCTAGAATTAAGAACAGAAAAGCTTAACCTAGTCAATAAGAGGGATAGTTCACTTGTCTGTATGTTCACTATTCCCTAAATATTCTATGGGCCTTTGCATTCCCATGCTTTAGCCCAAAATATGCCTTCTGTCCAGTGATCTCCTATTTTTCAAGTTCAATTAAAATGTCACTTCCAAAAAAAAAAAAAAAAAAAAAGTCACTTCCCTAATTTGGTTATTTCCTCTTCTTTGCTTTTAACCTACCTTTTTAAAAAAATAGGAAATGTGTTTTCTCAGTGCTATCTCAAAACCAGATACTAAAAGACTAGTTTTTACTCTAACAATACATTCCTCTCTCATCAAAAACTATACATTTCCTTAAAATTAGATTTTATATTTGTATTCTAGAACAGCCCCAAAGGCACAGAAAGTACTAAACACCAGCAGCATGGTGCTAATCAGCCTCTAACCCAAACAAAGAGTTGCAAATTGGCCCCAACTTTGTTATAGGAGCAGATCTACAAATCCAAGAGCCAAGCCAGAGGCAAAAAGATTCCTCAGACTGGATCATGCTGAGGGACCAGCTGCTGTTTACTCTGTCACAACCACAGCTACTGTTCTGTCTCAACTGTCAACCAAAGTACAGGTCTCCCCATACACAGAAAGCCAGGATGACCTGTTTCAGAAAGAGAACTGTCAGACATCTTCAGTTCTCTTGCAGGAAGACAAGCTGTAGGACAAAGATGATAGAAATGGAAAAAGAACAAATTGAACAGTTGTGTGTTAAGAGTTAGACTCACCTCTTATGACCCCGTTTTGTCCAATTTAAATTCTGACTTCGAAAACAAAGGCCAGGCCTGTTCCTATTTCCCAGCTCGGCAAATGCCACAGTCATAGCTCACATCCACTCCCGATAATTATCTCACCTTCTCAAATGCTGACTACTAAGAGCTTGGCAAATTACCACAAGACATTTTTATTAAGGACCAAACTTTAATATTTGAAAGACATCCCAAATGAGTTACTGGTGGGGTTACAGAAGCTCCCACTCATGCCACTACAGCAAGAATCAAGAATTCTGAAAGTTAAAGCAATTACCTCTCTGGATACATAAAAACAATGGATAAAAGCATGTCACAAAGTGCAAAAAAGGAGGCATTCAGCAGAGCAAAAACACGCAGCAGGCTGATTGTCCTGGAGGGCAGAGAAACTCCATCTGGAATTCACAGTCCCAGGAAATAAACTGCCTCAGGCAAAAAAAGACCCAAACATGGGTTTTGATGGATTCTCATTACAAGTAGTCAAAGGCCGGCTCAAAGAAAACCAAGGTTCAGCTTTCCCATGACTGCACAGTTGGATCTTGCAACAAAAAGAACCTTTGGTTACAGTTCACATGTAGGCTGAGCAAGAAGCAAACGGTGAATCCTAGCCAGTGATTCTGACCCCGGGCTGATATCTCTGCACCCGGGCTCTGAGCTCCTCTGGCAGGATGGCCTGGAATTGCTCCTGCACCAGCATTTCCACAATCTGCTCCTTTGTGTGAATATCAGGTCTCAGCCACTGTCCAGCAAGCTCCTGGAGATGTCTGAGGACATCCCTGGGCCCAGCTGCATCCTCATAGCGGAACTTTCTGAACCTCTGTCTGGAAGCTGCAGGGTTAGAAGGATTCCTTCGTGGCACGGTCTCAACACAGTCTATATCAAGGCTCTCTGCTGGATGCCTAGAAAGCTCTTGTGGAACCCGGACCTGGGGTGTCGCTATTAGGACATCTTCTGGCTCCTCAGCCATCATCTCATTTGGTGGCGACATTATTTGATCATTCTGGACTTCTCTGTGTCTTTGTGTCTCTGGGTATCCTTTAGTCTCCATTCTGGAACTCTGGAAAAGGACGATACAGACTCCTAGGCAGGCACAGAGAGAAAAGTCAGGATCAGCAAAACCAGACCACAGACATTGTTAAAACCACTCTGATCTCACGGATCTGGTTCAGACCCAGGTTCCATCAGCTTTCCGTTCTTATGTTCTTAATAAGGCTACTAAAACTTCTATTTTTGTTTCCTCTTGCTGGATCAATTGACACAACTGAGAAAATGTTTACCAAAGTGAACAGAGATTCTCAAACAGAAAACATGAACACTGGCCTTGTCAGCTGGAGAATCTTTCACCTGTTTCCCCATTACAAAGTATTTTACATTAAGCTAAAACATAGTACTATGTATGCACATGACTTATAGGGGGAAATCTTTAAAATCAGGTGTATTTGCTTCCCCCAACCATTTCTATGGCACATTTGTGATGTCTAAAAGCAAATTATGAAGAGGTGCTAAGACAGAGGAGAAAAAGTTTTGTTAATTTACATCTACTCACTCTGATCTCTTCCACCTCCCCTCATCTTTCCTGGGGATGAAAGAATAGCAAGTGTTAAGTACGTTAGGAGCTAACACTGGGGTAGAGCCTAAGGCTCAAAAAGAAAAGAGAGCGAGAGTGAGGGAAATTAAAAGCCTCTGTTAAAATCAAGATCCAAAGTTCCTCCAATTAGTGTAGGAAACTGAACTTGTCAGAACCTCTTTGGATGCTTGACAGCTCTGGGATTAGCAAACCAAACATAGTGGAAGGAGAGGGGTGGGCAAATCAAATACCTGTAAAATGCCAGGAAAAAAAAAAGGCTTTGTTTCATTTGGGTTAGGGTCCTAGTCCAAAGGAAGTGTTATTTACAGGAAAACAACACCTTATGTTAATTTATTTTAAAAGGGGAAAGGCTCAAATGACAGTAATGACTAAATGAGTCTTCACGTTAGGTATGTCCAATCAAACAGAATAACCACTATAATGTAATCAGTTTTCAGAGATCATCTTTTTTCACTAACGCATTCACTTTGGGGCATTTGCAGCCAAGTCTGACAGAACAGGAAGATTTTTTGGCATTTGGCTAAATTACACTGGGTGCAGGAAAACCTGTTATAACTTTTTTTTGTTTTGTTTTGTTTTGTTTATGTGGGTAGTTCCCTGGCTGGGAATCGAACCCAGGCCGCAGCGTTGACAGCGCCGAAGCCTTGCCACAATACCACCAGGGAGCTCCCCAACCATGTTATAACTTTTTTTTTTTTTTTTAAAGGATGTTTCTCTATTTTGTTTGTGGGTTTTTTTTGGTATGTGGGTAGCTCCCTGGCTGGGAATCGAACCGAGGCCACAGCGTTGATAGCGCCAGAGTCGAAATCTTAAGCCACTACACTACCACGGAACTCCCTATAACTTTTTAATGAACTGATATTTTTTAAAAAATTTTGAGGAAATTAGCTGTTTAATCATTTATACTTTTCAACTTGCGATTATCAGTGGTTCTCAACTTTTGATTTTATAAAGTTAAAAATTTGACAATGTTTTATCCAACATACATATAATTTATAAATTTTCAACTTCATTTTATGATAAAATAAAAGGTTACTTACAATTCCAGTTGTCTTTAATGTCTTCATAAGTCTCCCAAGAATGTTATCACTTATAAATTACATTGTTTCTCCATAGTTTCACACAAAAAATATTACTTATATCCACTATGATTCCAGTCACAATGTAGTAAAATGTACATAAATCTTAGATAAAACTAATATATAATAGAACATATTTCATAATCAACGTTCGTATTTTTTTTTTTTGGTACAGTAAGTCAGAAAACAATCACCAAGATATAGGGGCACGTCACAGTATCTGTACATGTAAAAAGTTCCTCGACCTATTTTACGAGAGTAACAAACACAACAACTTCTGACATTTTTATTGTTGCTAAAAATTTTTATGGGTTCATGCTGCTTCATTTTTCCTTGTAAGTCTTCCCGGTGGATCAAAATGGAGGGCACAGTTAGACACTGAAGGTTGATCTGTCATTGCTGTTTCTTCAGTATCAGAATCCGAAGCCTGAGCCAGATTTAGCAGGAAACTGTGGAACTTCGTTTTTGATGTTCAATTCGGTTTTTGAAACATACGGAATGGACTGAATAAGGCACAGTGAGGAAGATACAAAAACATCTTTCTTAGGCCATTTCAAGGTTTTTCTAAGGAGAGGTTGTATGCTAGACACTGATCACCAAGATCAACACTGTTCACTAATTGCTGTAATCCACCATAAAGTGGGGTATCTAGATGGAGAGCCTTGTATTGCGGTCGATTGTATTGGTATTTACTAGTTCTGCATTATGGATTGTTGAAATCATTTGAATGTTGACTTTTTTAGCACTTCTCCATATCTGCAACATAATTTCTCCTTTTCTCTTGTGGCATGTTTCTCCACATTGTAGTGTGATATTTTTTTGAGATTTTGGTATTCCACGATTTGCTCTTACATTCCACACATTGACCTTTTTCAGTAACAAATAAGAAGCCAAATTTACACTGTTGTAAAAATTGTCTGCATATAGGTGGTGCCATTTATTCACATATGGATCCATAATATTCAGAATGGTGCTCTCCAAATTCATACCTTTCCAGTAGATAAGGAAATTATATCCTGTTTTTGACTCACAACATTTTCTGCTGAGAATACTGTATTTCTTCATTTTACTTGGTTTATCAACTTGAAAGTAAAGTCTTCCTCTCCACGGTATTATGCCTTCATTGAGTGAAAGATTCTGTTCTGGTTCATACATGCTTCTGGATTTATTTAGAAAATAGTCTATGATTTCCTGCACTTTAATCAATCTGTTTGGGTTTGGTTAGATGTCTGTATTGTCGAAAATACGGAGAAAGGTAAGAATTTACAAAAACCGGTCTATACCCATTGTTTTGCCAAAACGGAGAGTTGCAATAAGTGGATGTGTAAACCAACAGCTTTGTATTTTATTTTTTCTAACTTAGCCCATAATTATTATAAGAGCAAATACTTCCTTTATTTCTGAGACAGTAAGGTCAACCCATTTCAATCCATAAGAATCTGTTTCAACAAGCTTTTCGAATGAATCACCCCCAATAAAGATAGATATCACGGACACAACACTTTAAGGATCATTTGGAAAGATCCAGGACTACCTTCAAAATTTTCACTGTCTCTTGCTGGATCAAAATCTGACCAATCTGTATTTTCTTCTACTACTACTTCTGTTTTGCTGGACAAAGACAATGACAGTACACACACTACACCCGAATTATGTCATACTGTCACAATTATCAGAACTGCATCACTATCATAGTCATATTCATTGATCTCTGATAAAGAGTCCTCATACCTCTCCTCCAGATACAATTTCTTCCATTTTGAAGGATTTCTGAGAAAAGGTTACAAATAAAAATTTCACCACACAAAAGAGGACAAGCACTTGCCAGTGAGTACCTCCCGTGACGACTGCAGAGGCCAAGGTGATACTCTTGCGCGGCAGACCCTGGGCTGACTGAATGATTTTCGTGGCTCAGTTTATACTGTTGTAAATAAACAAAACCCAGAGGTGGACAGTGAAAGGTCGTATAGCACATTATTTTTCATCAACCTAATAACCAGTTATATGATGTCTTTGCTTACACTATGGACCAAAGCCCTGGCATCAAACTCGTATCTACCACTCTTATACACAAGGGCTGTCTGGAAAAAATCCAGGCATAAATGCCTCTAGTTTTCATATTACATGGCTGGGTACTTTCCAGACAGTCCTTGTATACACAGTTCCTGTGTCAATAATTACAGAATAAAACAGGAAGTTGTAAATATATTCAATCATACTTCCTCCTTAAGTATCTGTTATGACATCCTTGAAGAGAAACTGAACGATTAACAGTGTTTTATCCATTTATTTTAAGACAATTGTGAGAAATCCAAACTCATATATGCGTCATCCAGGTTCTAACAAAGGAACACAGAAGACACATAGATGAATCAACTGAAGAAAATGTGTTAACAATAATTCAATAATTCCTCCCTAGCCTACACAAAAGTATTGACATTTAAAATCACTCCCACCTTAGAGATGGTCAACAATCACCAACACTGATCAGCTGCCCTGCATTAACTAGTTCTCAGCTCCTAGTCACTTCTCTAAAGCTTCCCTGACCCATGTTCTACGAGTGAGTATTGAGTTGATTCTAGACCCTGTAGCATCAATATTCTTGGAGTAAAGCAATTCTGCTCATATTATCTGGGTCTTTGTTTAATTAAAGGGGTGTGCTTAACCCCCAAAGTAAGCTGTTACTAACTAGATTGATGAGGACAAAAGCAGAATATCACCATAACTCAAGGGTGCTTTGGATAAAAAGAAAATAGTCAAGGAGAGGCTGGATGAAACACTGTGGGAAAGCAAAATGTGGGAACAACCAAAGTGACCATCACAGGGACATGATTAAATAAAGCACTGTCAGCCATTTAATGGGATCCTGTGTAGCCTCATAAGGAATGAAGTAGGCCTCGGAGTGTTGATATGTGATGTCCCTAACTCAACACCCCAAGGTGCAGATTAGTATGTGTAGTATGATTCCATCCGAGGAAATTAAAAATATGTGAGTTTATATTACTAATCTATCCACAAATAATCTGGAAGGTTATCAAAGAAACTAATTGTATTTACTTCTAAGGGGCAGGAATCAGAAGAGGGAAACATTTTTCATTCCAGTATCTTTCTGTATTGTTGGCTTTGTAACTACATGTTACTTTCGTAACAACTCAAGAAGGAAAAGTTTTCTTAAGGCTTTCCCCTCCAGCCCCAAACCTTTCTAAGTGAAAATCCCCTAACCCACTCAGGAAAACACCTTTTTAGTAATTCTCATTTCTAACACCCAGGACTTTACAACCCCAGCTTCTAGGTATAGTCTCACTTTGTCAGTGGGTCATTTCTCAAGGTTGCTCTGAAAGATGGACCCAGCTTATAAATCCTATCAGTTTTAGAAAATCATCTGCCAGACACGATGCTTACCCTCACCAGTTACTAACTCCAACTTAATGAGCACTTTCTTCCTATCTGACACTGTGCTCCTTGCTCTCAGCCACTCAGGCTAAACTCTCCATACGACTCTCTGCTGCCCCAGTTGTCTCTATAACAATAGCAACGCTCGCTACTGTTGAATTTTATACGCCAGCAACTCCGCAGCTTTCCCTCATCCAAACCTCCCGATAAACCATGACAGTTACTGCATTTCCATTCACAGATAAGCAAACTGAGGCTCGGAGACAGCGGACTTGCCCAAGGTCACAAGGCTTGGCGGTGATGGGACCACTCAGCAGGCGTCTATGTAGGACGAGCTCGACTCCTCCCACCAACATGGGCGCGGCTCAGAGAGCCTAGGTCGAACCGGAAAATGCGCTCCTGGGGAATCCAGAACCGGGACCTCCTCCTCCTGAGCTGAAGTGAGGTCCAAGGCCATTCCAGGCCAAGCAACCCACAGACCCCCCCAGGGGCAGAGCTTCCCCGCTCCCAACAGACCGTGCGCGGGGAAGGGAAGCAGAGGGCAGGAGAGGGGGCGGGGGAGCGTTCACCTGCGCAGGTGCCACCTCGGAGGGCAGGGGGACGGGGGCAGCTCACGATGACACCCAGAAACCCACAACCGACTCCAGGAAAAGCAAACAACCTCTCCAGCGCAGAGATTTGTAGCCCACCACAGGAACCGGAAGCCGCACCCTGCCCGGAAGTTGGACACGGAGGGCAAGTAGGTGAGAGGGGCCGGGTCTCTCTAGGCTTCGGCGGTGCTGCGCAGCTTCATGGTTTTAACCCGCAGTAGATTTTGGGCTTCCTCAGTCCTCAGACGTAACTTTCGTGCGGAACTGTGGGTACAAGCCTAGGCAGCTGTTCCGCTTTGGAGAAGTTCTCTGTCTTTCTGAGCCACAATTTGCCCAACTGCAAAGTGGAAAGAGGATGAAGCGGGAATTGAGACATCTAGGAGCCCGCCCTCCGCAGAATCAGCGCCCCACCCAGGAGTTACAGTCTTGAATCTTTGCACCACCCACAGGAAAGAAACCAAAAGAGAGGGCTGGGTGGCTGTTGTTTGGAATAGTGGTCCTGTATGGCACCCTGTGGAATCACTCCACATGAGGCAGTGGGCACAGTCTGTTAAGTACCCCCTGCTTCAGTCTCCCCAGACGGATGTGGGCATATGCCATGGGGGTTTGACAGTCTGTCCAGGGAGAGACCCCATGCATATAGAAAGCTCAAACTTAGCCCTGTGTACCTCTTCCCCAAGACTTTTCAATTGTTGATGGTTAAGAACTGAAGTTTTAAAGTCATACTAAGCTGGCTTGAGTTTGGGTTTAGTCTGGGTTTGAGTTCGTGCACCCATAGCACAGACTGTAAGACGAAATACAGAGATACTAACCAAGGCAGCCCTTCTACCTGGCTCTTAACTCTGAAGGAGAAGGGACTTGACTGAGGTGGCTCATTCCACTCTCCTTTTATTGGCCTATCCAAATAGGACAAGCAAGAGAATTAAGAGGGGCACCCCAAAGCCTTTCCCCCACCACCACCTTTCACCTCTTCTCAGCTTTCATTTCCCTATCTGTAAAATGAGAGGGTTGGACTAGATTAAAGACTTACAATAGTCTTGTCACCATGTCTCAAGCACCTAAAACAGAGCACAACCTGGACAAACACTTGTTGAATGACTAAATAATTAACAGAGAAAGCTTGAATTTTATGATAAAGCCAACCTGATAAAGACCACTGGAGACACAGGCATAGTTTAACAAGGTTAAGTTTGTTAACTTGATGCAGCAAGCACCCAGAGGAATCATGACGTGTCTCCATAGGATTTGGAAGAAGAGTGGCACTTTTAGGTAGATTCCCTAACTCTCTGCTGCCCATGTATGAGGAAAGGTGTCATAGCAGTTCAGTTCTCAGCCTCCCCCGAGGCTGCATGGAGGAGGGTCCACTGCCCAGCTACAGGGTGGAATTTTACCCACCAGATCGCTCTATATCCTAAATCTATTTTGGAAAATTGTCGAAGGGCCCTTCCCTGACCCATTAGGAAAAAGTAGATACTCTGCTGTGCCTTGGGAACACCTGACAGTTACATATGTCACCTGGCACTGTTGTCTCAGTACACATGATTAACATATGCTGATTCCAGAATTTCTCCCATCCTCCCCCACAGTCCCACGATGCAGGGGTCTCTAGGCTCGGCTTGACACAGTTTCTTCCTTGCCCTCACTTGGGCCTTGCCACACCAGTTTCTGGGCTTTTGTAGGAGCTGGAATGGCAGTGGGGTGGGGTGGGGGGAAGGTCTGGAGGAGAGTTTTGTGGGGGAGACTTGAGATTCCAGGAGTGTTTTAGGAGAAAATTGTTGGGAAGTTGTAATGTGTGGAGACAGCAGATGGGAAAAGGAAAAAAAAAGGAAAATTTGAGAGGTACTGTTGATATAATCACTTTGGAGGGCCATTTGGCAATTGGTAAAGTTGAAAAAGAGCATACCCTCCCACTCAGCAATTCCATTTCTTGCAGCATACCCTAGAGAAACTCGCACACAAGTGCACCTGGAGATACGTCCAAGGACATACATTGAAGCACAATTTGCAATCACACACCAAAAAAACTGGCCCAGCTGTAAATGTCCAACAGTAGGGGAAAAAGGATAAATAGCTAGTGTCATTGTGCAATGAGATATTCTATATAACTAGCAGCAATGAACTGCAGGTATATAAATCAGCCTGGATAGGCCTCCAAAACACAACATTGGATGAAAGAAGCAAGTTGCAAAATCATTTATACAGCATAAAGCCATGCTTATGCTTTTAAAAACCAAACCAATGCAACACTCATATTTTGTTTATGGATATTTATATATTAACATGGGATAAAAATATAACAGCATAGAGTAGAAACTAAAACTCATTTTAAACTCATAAAAACTAAACTCATTTTATCAGTCAGGATAGGTTAAGGCCATGCCTCTGCAACAAACCCCCACCCTGAATCGCAGGGGCTTATAACAAGAGTTTATTTCTTGTTTGTTCTACATGTCCACCAGGGGTTGGCAGAGGCTCTGTTTCATGTCTCCTCACTTGGGGACCAGGTTGAGCTGTAGCCACCAGTTGCCAGGGCAAAGGGAAAGAGAGCTTGACAAATCATCCTGTCTCTCAAATGTTCACCTTAGCTAAAGCAAACCACATACCCAAACCCAACTTCAAGGGAGCAAGCAAGAGCCATCCTTCCAGGTGGCCCAAATGAAAAGCAGTAATAGGGTTGACAACCCCACACCCATGATGATGGTGACCTTCGGGAAGAGTTCAAAGGAGCTGCCACCTTAACTGTGGGTAATTAATTGTATTAGAAAATATGAAGCAAAAATATGAAATGTATTAATTATGGAGGGAAGCTACATGGGTGTGTCCTATATTCACCATGTTGTGTCTTTTAAACTTTGCAAAACTAGAAGTGTAACTTTTTAAAGGGAGAGGGTAATGGAACAACATATACTCTTACATGTGTGCTCACTGGGATTGCATTTCCTTTCACAGCAATTGGAAGAAATGAGTCAAGAAATTTGGTTGTTTTTATGTTGCTTTCGATGCCGCAGTCTTGGACCTCCGCAACAGTTCACTGGGCTCTGATCTCGTTTTCAGTGTATTGCGTGTGTGTCTGCCCCTCCTGCAAGGGCTCGCAGCAGGATGTCCTATTCACCTCTGTACTCCTGACCCTGAACTTGCCACAAAGGAGTTAGTAAATGTTTAATGGATGAGTCTGATATGCCCATTTCTACCTAAATAACGAGCATAGGAACCAGGAGTGAGTGCTTGTTGAATGTATGAACAGCTGTGGTCCTCCTTCTGCAGCAATGGAAGCAGAAAACACATGGCCCTCCCCTCTCCACCATGCACCTCCCAAAGAGCTGGCAAAGTTGATTTTTCTGCAGATTCTATCATGGTTTGATGCCTGCATTGAAAAGCTAATGGTTGTGTTTGGCAACACAGGGTAACGGACGTCCCAGGACTCTCCCAGTTTTAGCACCTAAAGTCCTGTGTCCTGGGACCCCCTCCATCCCAGGCAAACTGCTCCTCTCTGGGCCTCATTTCTTTCTTATCTTCTTCTAAGGGGTTGGTTCTGGTCTTTTCTTTTCTTTTTTTTTCTTTTTTTTTTTTTTTTTTTCTTTTTGGTTTGTGGGTAGCTCCCTGGCTGGGAATTGAACCCAGGCCGCAGCGCTGACAGTGCCAGCGCCGAAGCTTTAAGCCACTACACCATCAGGGAACTCCCCTGGTCTTTTCTCTACATATCAGGCCTAAGATTTTAGGAACAGGCTGGAGGGGAAGAAGTGAGTCAAAAAAGGAAATAAGACTCAAGTTCAGATTTTTGGAGAGAACTTTATTGTTTTTGCAGCATGTAGATCAGTATCGCCACCCAGGCCTTGGTTCTAGTGGTTTGCCATGGTCTGGAAAAGAGGAGGGAAAAACCCAGAATAGTTTAATTGGAAGCACAGGTTCTGAAGCCAGGTGGAACTGGGTTCAACTCCCAGCCATGCTGCTCATTAGCTGTGTGACCCTAGGAGAGTGACTTGATCTCTCTGAGCCTCAGTGTCCTCATCTGTATAATGAGGGTAATCACAGTGGTCACCTCACAGGGGCGGGGGGAGGTATTAAACTATTAACTAAGGTGCCCATCACAATGCCTGGCACATATTTAAGTAGTACATAAATGGTGGCTATTACTGTTATGAACATCATTAATCCTCCCTGATTACTCCTCCCCATATGAGATTTGCACTCTCACTGGGGCCTGAGCTTCCCCTATCACAGCTCTCAGAATTAATCATTATTGCTCATTTACTTATCTGCCCCCTACTAGGCAGCGCTTTGACACTTTGCTCTGTCCTCTATGGCAAGAAAACACCTGGACTAGCGGAGGCACTTCATAAACACTTGCTCATATAAAGAAGTCTAGCAGTCGTTAAAAGCTCCACCCAGAAGCCATCAAGTCTTTGGGGCCACACTGTAGCAGAAAACATCCCCAAACCTTCTGGAATGTCCAAAAGGGCCCCTCCACTACTGACTTTCTAGGGTCCTTTGAGCGCCTCCTCGGGGTCTGCTGTGCTCACCCACCCCCCTGACACCCCGAGCAGCAACTCTGCTGCTCCTCTCCCGGCTGGCCTGCCTGCTCACCTCCTCGATCCAATCATTGAAGGCTGAGACACGCGTGAACACAGTGGGCTTCTTGCGGGTGTTGCAGCCAAAGGCAGAAACGAAGCTGGTCACACCGTGGACCTGCCAGGACCCATCTGCGGCGGGGCAGTTGAGGGGTCCTCCAGAGTCACCCTGGAATGGTCAGAGAGGGTGGGGGCTGAGCTGTGTCTGAGCTTTAAGGAAGCGGTTCTGACTTTGGGGGTTTTGAGAAACCCATATTACTTAACTTCTCTGAGCCTCAATTTGTTTATTCATGACGGGGAATAGTATCTGCTGTACGGGATCGTGTGAGAATTAAATGAGGTGATAGATACATGATTTAGAGCAGCGGTTCTCAACCTGTGGGTCACGACCCCTTTGGAGGTCGAACGACCCTTTCACAGGGGTCACCTAAGACCATCGGAAAACATGTATCAGATATTTACATTGCGATTCATAACAGTAGCAAAATGACAGTTATGAAGTAGCCACGAAAATAATTTTATGGGGGTCCCCACACCATGAGGAGCTGTATTACAGGGTCGCGGCCTTAGGAAGGTTGAGAACCACAGATTTAGGGAGTTCCCTGGTGGTGTAGTGGCTAAGGCTTTAGCGCTATCAACGCTGCGGCCTGGGTTCGATTCCCAGCCAGGGAACTACCCACATACCAAAAAAAAAAAAAAAAAAAAAAAAAAAAAAAAAAAAAAAAAAAAAAAAAAAAAAAAAAAAAAAAAAAAAGCAAACAGAGAACCACTGATTTAGAGCAATGCCTACTGGAAAGGAAGCAATCAATAAATGGTAGTTCTCATTATTAGCACCAGGGTTAACCATTAATATTGTTCATACTCACATATAGCACAACGATAGTTAATTATAACTTCAAGACAACAGAGCTGAAGGTGACTTTAGAGGTCAATAGCCCTTGCTATGCTGATGGGGAAACCTGAACACCAGGGATGGGCAGTGATTTGCCCGGGTCAATTCAGTGTGTGAGCTGGGACTAGAATCCAGAGGTCTTGACTCCCAGGTCAGGGCCGTGTGTTTGGACTGTGCCGACCTGCTCCAGTCCTGCCTGGCCCGGAGGCTGAATGGAGCAAGAAGCCGAGATTCCTCCCCTTCCAGGCAGAGGGCCGCGGGCGCGGCTGCCAGGGCCCGCCCACCCAGCGGGGTGGCTGTGGCCCAGCACCACCTCCGGCGGGCGAGAGAGCTGACTCACGTTGCACCCGGAGCGGATGTCCCCGCCAGCGCACACCATCGTGTTCTTCACGGAGCTGCCCCACCAGTCCCACTTGGAGCACTGCTCATGGGCCACCACGGGCAGCAGGGCCTGCTGCAGCTTGTCCGGGAGTGGCCCGCCGGCTGTGGGGACAGAGAACACTGAGTGGGGGGCCATGGGGCGCAGCGCTGGGAGCTCCAGAGTGGGGTAGGGGTTTGAGGCAGGCAGCTCTTCTGATGGGGAATATGAGGACTCTCCTCCCACTAGGTTACACGGTCCTGCTTTAGAGGTCAGCCCCCGGCACACAGGAGACCCCAGCACACAGGAGACCCTAAACAGTGTTCAGTTGAACACATGCATGTTTGGGAGGCTGCGGGCGGGGAGGAGGCTGCTGCTGGAGAAGGAATGTGAAAAACGTGTAAGGGCCTGTCCTGGTGTTTCCCTCCACCTTGGCCCGGGGGGCCTGTCCTCCTGCCTGCTGTCCCTGCGGCCCGGAAGGATCAGCACGTACTGTAGAGACGGCCCCAGCCGCTGATGTAGCAGGGCGCCTCGTTGGGCAGGATGTCGCCGGCCGGAGGGAGACAGGCAAGCTTGACTGAGTCTCCCAGCTGGGCGGGGTGAGAGAGCTTGACGAGGGCGATGTCATTGCTGGGGAGGAGGGAAGAGTCACCGGGAGCCTGGTCTTTGGCCAGACCAAGCCCCACCTCCCATCTTTGCTCCGGATATTTCACCCCTGGGCTGCCCCTGCTCCTTTTCCCTCTACAGCCCGCGCATTCCTAAGACTGAGCAACTTTAGGGAGCCCTCCCAGCCCCTTGAGCACATGCTGCCCTTTGACCTTCGCAACTGTCCTCAGCTTTCATACCCATGGTTCTCACACTCCAGCTGCATCAGAACCACCAAGAACCTGGTGAAAACCTAGGCTGCTACCCGCCCCAGAGCTTCTGATGCAGCGGGTCCCGGCGGGGCCCAAGAATTCACATTTCTAGGGGATGCGGTTGCTTTCAGCCTGGGGACCATTCTTTGAGAACCCCTGCTCTCGTCTTCATCCCCCTGCTTGTCACTCAAGTCGTCCCACCTAGGGCTGATTTTTCTCTCCATTTACCCCAGGAGCCCTGTAGGATGGGTCAAGGTCTCAATCCTCATGGCCCCTCACTCTTGTACAGTACTTTCAGGGGTTCTGCACTCTTCTTTGACTCTCTCTCTAGAAAAGAACTGGGCCACCCACACACACAATTTTGCCTATGCTTGAGGGGCTTAAGAGGCCCTGCTTTGTGTCCTCACCCAGTGATTGCCTCCTTGACCTTCATAACCACCTGGGAAGCCTGGGAGTTAACCCTTGACAAGTGGCAAAACTGAGGCCCAGAGAAGGGCAGTGACTTGCCCAGGCTACTGAGTACCGGAGCCTAATTCTCAGTCCAGTGCTCCTCCTTCTGCCTGCAGTGCCAGGAACCCAGAGTGCGCTGGGTGAACATGTGTTGAATGGAGGAACCCTTGGATTTGAGATAGGGGGTGCCAGAGGAGTCCTGGTTCTGAAGCCAACTAGCCTTTGGAGAGTTTCTGCCCTGCCTTGGGCCCTGCTGTCCCCTCCACAGACAGAGAGGATTGGTGTAGATGGTCCTTAAAGGCTTTGCTAGCTCCGACCCTCAGTGTGTGGGACTCGGCACCACTGACCCTCAGAATCAGCTTTGGGTCACAGAAGGATGAGCAGAGGAGCCCCTAGGTCTTAAGCCTGAGAGTTCACTCACCCACAAGCCACACAGTTGGGGTTCCAAAGTGGGTGCACGAAGAGGTCCTCGGCGTTGACGGGGATCACCTGTTCAGGGCCCTCCCTCTCAGCCCGGTCATACTCTCCCAACACCACCTGGTAGGTCATGGAGCTCCTGCCAGTGGAGGTAAGGTCAGTCCTGGTGTGAGTGGTCTCCCTCCCTCCGTCCCATGTGGGTCTCATGTGGGCACAGGGGCAGGAGAGGGCACTCACGAGATGCAGTGGCCTGCAGTCATGACCCATTCGGGGGCAATGAGGCTGCCACCACAAGTGTGGTGGAACTCTCCATTCTTCTCATACTGCAGGGAGACCTGGTGGCAAGGGAGGGAGAAGACTGGGTGGTTTGGACCCCGCAATGAAGTTCACTACCCATGGCTACGTAGGTTGGGCACTGTACAACTTGGGGGGGGCATCACTCATACAGAAAAGAACGACACCCCTTAGAAATATACCATATTTTTTCTGTGTACAAGATGCCCCCATGTATAAGACAACCCCTACTTTTCTTTTTTTTTTCTTTTTTTTTTTTTGCTTTTTGGTATGTGGGTAACTCCCTGGCCGGGAATCGAACCCAGGCCGCAGCGCTGACAGCGCCAGCGCTGAAGCCTTAAGCCACTACGCCATCAGGGAACTCCTCTTTTTCTTTTTATTTTTTTGCTTTTTGGTATGTGGGTAGCTCCCTGACTGGGAATTGAACCCAGGCCGCAGCGCCAACAGCACCAACGCTGAAGCCTTAAGCCACTACACCACCAGGGAACTCCAACCCCTACTTTTCTAACCCAACAATAAGAAATCAAAATCAACCAGTTACTCCCACATACAAGACAACCCCAATTTTTGGTTTAACAATTTTAAACAAAAGTATCAATGTACACTCGAAAAAATACGTTAAGTGACCAACCTATACAGCTGTTTGTGGTGGTCTTGTCACTGTCCCACTAGAACCACGTTCTGACTCTCCAAAGCCCTCCAACCCCCACCCTCCAACTTCCCCGGGGACCTCAACATTCTCTGTCTTCTTGCGTATCTCCAAACCTTCTGTCTCTTGAAAGCCCCAAGGCCCTCCGTTCTATTAGCTCCCAGTTCTTCTGAACCTCAGTTCTTTCACGGCCTCTTGGGCCCTCCGAGGAATAACTCCCCAAGTCCTTTACCTCTCTTCTCATTTCCTACCTTCTGACTCTCTAACATTCCCTCTAAACCAGGGATTGGCAAACTCTAGCCCATGGACCAAATCTGACCCATGGTTCATTTTTGTATGTAACATTTTTAGAAAATACTCATTTATTTACGTATCATCCATGACTGCTTTCGTGCTACAATGGCAGAGTTAAGCCATTGCAATAAAACTATATGGTCGACAAAGGCTAAGATAGTCACTCCCTGGTCCTTTATAGAATGAGTTAACTGACCTGTGCTGTAGACCAGTGCCATCCAATGGGACTTCTTGTGATGATGGAAATGCTCTATAACTTGGCTGTCCAATATGGTAGCCACTAGTCTAGTCCTCTGTACCTTCCTCCATAAAGTCCTTTGTCACTTTATTGCACTTATGTCCTTTTATATAAATCAAGGAATCTAGAAATGAGTCCCTAAAAATCTCCCTCGCTAAACATAGAGCCTGAAATTCCACTTAATGCACCAACCCTTGGGTTAAGCACTGCCCTCCCCCCACATTCCACTTTTAACTTGCACACACCCCAGCGAGGGTTACAGATTGAATGGGCAAAACTCCACATGGAGTAGACTGTCCAAGGGTTTCCTGGCCCTTGGAAGCTGAAGTGAATGCTGGAAGCAAAGCAATGGTGTCAAGACTGGTTGTCTACCAGTCAGAACATGGGGTGCAGAGCCCATGGTGGGAACAGTGACACTGGTGTCACTCTTACCTGCCAGGGCCAGCTGTAGGGGACCGCATCCTCACCATTAACGACGCGGGTGGAGGGGTGGTAGGAAGGTCGGCCGCAGCCTGAGGCTGGAGGGGAGAGTGGAGATGTCAATCAGCCAGAGGGTCACCAAAAGTAAAGAAGAGACCCGAATCCCAGACCCGGCCGTGCTGCAAACTGGCTATGTGACCCCATGCAAGCCCCTTCCCCTCTCTGGAGTTCTGTAGCCACATATAAACAGCATTTGGACTGGAGCAGGGGTTTGCAGAGTCCCAGGAGTCCAGGATGAGGATGAATGCGACAAGTGACCTCCTTCCATGGCAGGATTGAAGGGGTGGGTGTCCTTGGTGCCTGGAGCCCAAGGGCCCTCAAGGCGTAATAGGTATTATCGTGAAGTGAGAGGGCTTTGGAGTAGGACTGCCTGGGTTCGAAGTGCAGCTCTGCCCTTTATTCTGAGATGAGCTACTTTACTTCTCTGAAGGTCAGTTTCCCCATCTGTAAAACGGGGACAATAATGGGACTGACCTCATGGGGCTCTTGTGAGGATTACATTAAATAATAAAAGAAAATCCTTAGCTTTCTGCCTGCCATACAGTAAGCACTCGATAAATGTTATCTGCTACCATTACTGTCAGTCAAGGGAGGCTGCTTGGAGGAGGTGGCCCTGAGCTGGAATGTAATATGGCAGAGAGACCAGGAAAAGGCTAGACCGCAGACTACAGAGTGGGATAGGGGGAGTGTGGGAGGAGAGTTGGGGGGCTAAGCAGAGGAGCAGAAATTCCAACCCAAGAAGCCCAAGCCCAGAGCTCAAACTCTTCACCATTAAGATTGTTCACTGCCCTCATCGAGGACTACCACAATAGCCCTCTAGCTTCCTCAGTCTTCCTCTCCATTCTCCTGCTCCAGCACCAAGCTTAGCCCCCCGCAATTACGCCCTAAGTACAAGCTGAGGACCCCTGCCATGGAACTGGGTGTTGGGTTCGTGAGACCCAAGGCAGGCGGCAGGCTCCGAGGGCTCCTGGCCCTGCAGCGCAGACATAGGCTGGGGTCTTACCAAGGGCCACAAATAGGAGGGAACTCAGCAGCCGGAGCATCGTGAGTTTTGAGATGATAGAAAAGACACGCAGAGCCTGGGGCTCTAATATAGGGCAGAAAGGAGGTGGTAGGGGGCTGGCCCATTCCCGGAGCAGGTGGTAGAAGGCCAGGCCTCCCATGGTCCAAGGCCGTGGCCCCCACCCCCTGCAGATAGGGGAATGACAGCCAACGGCAGGACCCAGGGTTCCCGCCAACATATGGCTACACAGGTGGCATTGAATGGCCAGATGATAACAGGGGCGGAAAGCAAAGTTCACGTCAGAACAAGCCGGCCTCTTTCAGGAAGGAAATGGGCTCTGGAACTGGTCAGACCTGGGTTCAGATCCTGCCACCTCCAAGCTCTACAACCTTGGGCACGTGACTTAACCTCTCTGAGCCTCAGATTTCTCATCTCTTTCATGGGATTAGTATCCACCTCAATTAAAAAAAATTTTTTTTGTTGAGTACTTTCTCTAAATCATGCTATTCTAGGGGATGCAGCCATAAGTAAGACATGGCCCCAGCCCTCCTAGAGCTTGTCTAGTAGAGAAGACAATGACAAATCAATAAAAATAAAGGCTATTTCTGATTGTGGTGGTAGATGCTACAAAGGGAAAGACATGTGAGTGACTGAGGTGGGAATGGGAGTAATTCATTCAGACAGGGAACCAGGGAGAGTAACCTTTGGGCTGAGGAGTTCGTGTTTCAGTGAATGCTAGCCAGCCTGGGAAGCTCTGAAGGAATAGCACTGCAGGTGGAGGGGACAGCAAGTGCAAAGGTCTGGGGGCTGGAATGGCTGGCTTGTTCAAGGAGAGGGTGGTCAGTGTGGCTGGAGCACAACAGTCAAGGTACAGAGTGGTGGAAGGTGGACTCGAAGAAGAGGTGACTCCTAAAGTTGAGTTCATTCATGATCTAGCAGTTCCGCTCCTAGGACAGACCCTCTAGAAAATCTGGCCCCTGTGCTCTAGGAGGCAGGCACAAGAATGTCCCTGGCAGCCCTGTCCTCAATCCTCAATTGTGAAAGCCCAGAAACAACTCAAAGGCCCCTCAAGGAGAACGGCTGAATATGAGCAGTATCTGCACAGGATGGAGTGTTAATCAGCAGTCAAAAAGAGTGAATCACAGTGACAAGCCACAATGTAGAGAATTACTGGGAATATCAATTTAAAAAAAAAAAAGATCCTAGAAAATTAAATGCAGCTAAATACTTTTTTCTGGAGTTAAAAACAATTAAAAATTTTAAATATACTTTTTAAGGACTACAAATAGGTGGATAAGACTGTCTAAAAAGGCAAGGAAACGCGTGATGAACGTAGGCTTCTAGATGATGGTTGACCCCAGCCTGTGGCGAGGACGGGGATAGGCCAGAGGTTGCTAGAGGTTCTAGCTTTACTTGGGAAGTTTTTGTTTTGTTTTGGCTTTGTTGAAGGTCAATTTACATACAACAAAATCCACTAGTTTTAACTATAAAATTAATGTTTTGAAAAATGTATACACTGGTGTAGCCACCACCACAATCGTGATACAGAATCTCCCTCGTGCCTAGTTTCATTCTATGCCGCCCACCCCCGGCCCCGACCACCAGTGAGTGACCTGCTTTCTGTCACTGCAGTCTTGCCTTTGCCAGAAGCTGTCCTACAGATGGGAGATACAATACGTATATTTTGTTCCTGGGTGTCTCTTCCTTAGCATACCACTTTTGAGATCCATCTGTGTCATTATGTTTGATGTGATTTTTGAAGGGGTTAACTACATTATTTAAAAAGTTATATGTCTAACTAAATAAAAGTGGCCCATGAGTGAACTAAAACAATGATGAGAGGATGTCATGGACTGAGGGCTATGATTGTCCCAATTCTATTACCTGAAAGAGAGGGAACAAGACGAGGAAGTGGGTGAAGGGCAGACCCCGGGTTTCTTCACATGCCAGGTAATAAGGAGTTGGGTCTTTATTCTAAGCACAAGGAAAAAGCCATGGGGGAGAGGAGAGAGGGAGGTGACTTATGGGAAGGACCTGGCATCTCATTTATACTTGGAAAATGTCTCTTCCTGGGTGCTGCGTGAAGGGTGTGGGTGAGAGGGGACCAGCTGGAGCTATTTCAAGGCTGGGGTTGGGGTGGGGCTCGGCTTTGGGCAGAGGAGAAGGAAGTGGAGAGACAAGGGTTGGATCAGGGTACATTTTGGAGGTAAAGCAATACCTGAGATCAGCTCCGTGGCATGTGGAGCAGTGCCTGGCACAAAGTCAGTGAACCTAGTTCACGTCAATTCATTGGAAAGACTGAGCACTTTCTTTTTTTTTTTTTTAATTCCTTTTTATTGTTAGACTTATTGGGGTGACATCTGTTAGTGAGCACTTTCTTGCTGGCTGTTGGCAATAGTCTCCCAGGCCAGGCAGGCACGTTATCGGTGTTGGGTAAATGTTTGCTAAGTGAGCCAGATTGGCTTTGAGGACTTTTCCCGAATAATTCTTGTCACTTCTCAACACCCAGGGCTCTAAGAAGGATGGACTCCTTCCTGCTGGTGTTACTGACTCAGCATAGAGCCCTCCTTTGGGACTCCTGCGTGCTGAAGGCCGGGGTGAGGTCCACTCCCAGCTGCTTTCAATGGATTCCCAATGGCGCCGTATCAAGTGTCATCAGCTGGGCAGGTTTTCTTTCAGGAGCTCACCCGCCTCCCCTCAGCCCCCACCCCTCACCCCACCATCACACCCTGAAGTGGTATCTGCCACTCCAATAGCCTGGGCCCGAGGAAAACGTGGGGCTGCAATAGAAGCAGCTGTGAAAATCCTTCAAACTGGGATAAAAATAGCCGTGCCCTCCCTTACCACCTGTTCCTCTCCGACCTGCACACGTTTATTTGCTCAGCTTTTAAGCTCAGAGACATTTCTCAGACCCTGAACTGAGGAAGAGGGAGGGGCGAGAAGGTAAGTGGGGAGCGGCAGGAACAGGTCAGATGCTCCCGATTCCCCCAAAGAATGTCTGAAACTGATAGAGCATAAAATGATCTAATGATACAATGATACAATCAGTAGATGGTGCTGGGAAAATTGGAAAATCACATGCAAAAGAATGAATCTGGACTGCAACTGTCACCATACACTAAAATTAATTCAAAATGGATCAAACACCTCCACATAAGACCCAAAACAATACAGTGCATAGGAAAACATCGGTACTAAACTTATGGGCCTTGGGTTCAGAGAGGGCTTTATGAACTTGACCTCAAAGTCAAGGGAAACTAAAAGCAAAAATCAATGAATGGGACTCTATCAAACTTCTGCACAGCAAAATAAACCATCAACAAAGCAGAGAGGCAACCAACTGAATGGGAGAAAATATTTGTAAACAATGGCTAATAAGGGGCTAATATCTAAAATATATAAAGAACTCGTACGACTCAACAACAACAAAAAACAATCCAGTTAAAAAAATGGGCAGATTGGGAGTTCCCTGATGGTGTAGTGGCTTAAGGCTTCGGCGCTGGCTCTGTCAGTGCTGCGGCCTGGGTTCGATTCCCAGTCAGGGAGCTGCCCACATACCAAAAAAAAAAAAGCAAAAAAAAAAAAAAAAAAATGGGCAGAGGACCTGAACAGACACCTCTCCCCTGAAGATGTACAAATGGCCAACTTCATTAGCTATTAGGGAAATTAAAACCACAATGAGACACCACCTCACACCTGTCAGAATGACTGTTATCAACAAGACAAGGACTAACAGGTGCTGGAGGGGATGTGGGGGGAATGGAACTCTGGTACACTGCTGGTGGGAGTGCAAACTGGTACAACCACTGTGGAAGGCAGTGTGGAGGGTCCTCAGAAAGTTAAAAATAGAATTGCCACATGACCTAGCAATCCTCTCTTCTGGGGATCTACCCTCAAATTTGAAAACATTAGTCCGCAAAGATATATGTACCCCAATGTTCATCGCAGCGCTGTTCATGGTGGCCAAGACATGGAAATAACCAAAGTGTCCTTCAATAGATGACTGGGTAAATAAGTTGTGGCACCTATACACAGTGGAACATTACTCAGCCATCAGAAAAGACGAAATACAGCCGTTTACCATAGCATGGATGCTAAATGTTATGAGATCATCATGTTAAGTGAAGTAAGTCGGATAGAAAAAAATCAAGAACCATGTAACTTCACTTACATGTGGAATATAAAACTGAAAGTATTCCCTGATGGTGTAGTGGCTTAGGGCTTCGGCACTGGCGCTGTCAGCACTGCGGCCTGGGTTCGATTCCTGATCAGGGAGCTACCCACATACCAAAAAGCAAAAAAAACAAAAAAACAAAACTGAAAGTAACAAAGAAACAGAACTCATGGACACTGTCAATAGTTTAGTGGTCACCAGAGGGTAGTTGGGGGAGGAGGGAGGAAACAGTAAATACATGGTGATGGAAGGAGAACTGACTCAGGATGGTAAATTATTAGTCAATAAATAAATAAATAATAAATAAATTAATAGGGGGCAAAAAATAAAAAGAAATGTATTCCTCTCTAATTTCAAAGTCTAAGCTGGACTTGCAGCTTTGCTGTGTGAAGTCTACCCCTAGAGCGCGCCCTCCCCGCCCCATTCCTGTATTGAAGTCCTAACCCCCAGGAGCTCAGAATATGATCTTAATTTGGACATAGCGCCAATGCAGATGTAATTAGTTAAGATGAGGTCATTAGGGTGGGCCCTAAACCCAAATGACCACTGCCCTTCTAAAAAGGGGAAGTTTGGACACAGAAAGACACATAGAGGGAAGATGGCCACGTACAAGCCAAGGAGAAGGGCCTGGAACAAAGTCTCCCTCATGGCCCTTGGCTAACCCTGCTAACACCTAGATTTCAGACGTCTAGCCTCTAGGACTGTGGAAGAACACACTTCTGTTGTGTAAAAGACCTGGTTTGTGGCCCTAGGAAACTCACGCAGCATGCAATAGCTGCTACACCACGCCCACATTCCAGACAGAGTGGGAAAGGACAAGCATGTGCTTTCCCTTTAAGCACCCAATCTGGAATTTGCATTCATTTCTTCTGAGATGGTCAGAGATGGGGGTGGGGGGCTCCCCTGGCTGCCTGGGAGCCTGGGAAATGCCCTGTGCAAAAGGGCTACTCCTCTTGCTATGGAAGAAAGGGAGCATGAATATTGGGGGCAGGTACAGATGTTTGCAGATGCAAGCAGCAGAATCCCTGTCTTGGGTAAACAATTAGGAAATTAATCATCTCAGAGGACTTGACTTCAAGTCTGGAGGCAGGGGGAGACAGGAGAGATGCACCATGTTTTGGGTTCGGTTCTCTGCCGGTCTGTGGCTCTGCCCCACGTAGGCTGCTGGCTTCCGCCTCAGGCTAGAAGTCAGATAACTGCTGGTGTCAATCCAGGTCAAACCAGAAAACAGAAATCTTGGATATTTGAAATAGAGGGGGGAGTTCCCTGGTGGTGTAGTGGCTTAAGGCTTCGGCGGTGGCGCTGTCAGCACTGTGGCCTGGGTTCGAGTCCCAGCCAGGGAGCTATCCACATACTACAAAAAAAAAAAAAAAGAAAGAAAGAAAAGAAATAGAGGGAACTGGTTACCAGGTAGGGGAAGTGTTGAGAAGGCAACAGAGAAGGTGGAAGAACCCAGAGATTAGCCACAGCTACCTCCAGGATAGAGGGACAAGATGCAGCCCAGGAGTGAGGGTCACCCTGCAGAAGTTGTGCCCAGGCCAGGCCTGTTAAGTGGGAGCCGTGGAGGAGGTGGAGGGAGAGAAATACCCTGGCTCACCCTCCAGTCTCCCACCAGTGCCTCCCATTGGCTAAACCAACTGGAAACCAGCTGTCACTGGTCTCTGGGAAATCTAGCCTGCAGGAGCCAGTCCCCCTACCCACTCTGCCCAACCAGGATACAGTTGGCTTAAGGCTGGAGCTTGCACGGGAGGTCAGGGAAGAGATGGGACTGGAGACCTCTGCAGGGCAGGCGCCGCAGAGCAACAGGGGGCCTTTGAAGGACTTTCAAAGAGAAAGATGATCCAATATATGTTTTCAAACTATTATCTCTGCTGAGTGGAAAACAGTTTAAAGAGGAGCATGAATCACATTGGGGAGACTAGCTGAGAATCTATAGAGGTTGTCCAGGTAACCAGGTTGGGAGCAGGACAAGGGAGGTGCTCAAGGGAGGTAAAGCCTGAACTGACAAGGCGAACCACGTGGGACAGGCACAAACAAGCCAGGACGATCCAATTCTGTGTCCCAGATACACAGCCACTACACGGAGCTTGCACACAGCAGGCACTCAGTGCATACGCTGTGCATAAACAGCCACTGTGCGCACACGTGCACACACGTGCACACACGCACGCATGCACACACACATGCGCGCGCACACACAGCAGTCCCCTACCCACTATGACTTGTCTTCAGCTAGCCGCCAACCCACCCTTCACAGGGAGTCCATCCTGTAGAGTGCCTATTTCTGAAAGCTTCTCAGTCCCAAGAAACCGATGGCTCCAACCAAAGGTATGTAAATGGTTCAGGTTTGCTCAGCTAACCGGAAGGTGGACACGAAACAGTTGCTGATTGGTTAACTCAGAAGTGGGGATGCTATGATGGACCCAGGCTCTTGCCATCTTTGTGCTCTGCCAGCCTCGGCACGTATGCCTGTCATCTTGGGCTGCCTCCTTCATTGTCCTAGAAGCAGACCTGGACTCAAGGATTTGAGTGCAGGTAGTTTATTTGGGAGGTGATCCCGAGAAGCTCTTGTTGGGGAACAGGGAATTGAGAGAGCAAAGTGCAAGGAAGTCAGGATAGGGAACATTAGTGGACAACTGAGGCCCGATCCTACCAGGAAACCCTGGGAACTGACACCTCAGAATTGTGGCACACGCATTCCCAGAGAATACCTAGTGTGCACCAATTAGGATTGCTCCCGTACACTTATCCATTGTGCCCAAGGCATGGTATGTGAGCGCATGCTCCGAATTTGCACCTTGGCTCTCCCATGTATATGCACCTCCACACACACTAGAGCACACACCTCCTCCCCATTAAAAAAAAAAATCTCTGTCTTAGTCTGCTTGGAAAATACCATAGGTGCAGTGGCTTAAACGACAGGTATCTATTTCTCACTGTTTTGGAGGCTGGGAAGTCCAAGATCAAGGTGCTGGCAGATCCCATGTCCTGGTTTGCAGATGGCCATCTTCTCATTGAAGCATCACATAGCAGACAGCAGAGAGCAAGGAAGCAAGAGGTAATGACCCCCATTATTTCTCAGAGACCCCCACCTCCTATTATCATCACATTGCGGGTTAGGATTTTGACAAATGAATTTAGGGAGACAGTCAATCTATAACAATCTCCCTCACTGCTTTACTCTGGCCTTTAGCTTGGCCCTGGCAAAAGCTCGGGTATTAAACATTTCTGACAAGAACCCCATCTTTAGGCCCCCTAAAGTGGAATTACTGGCAGAAATTGCAGGGCAGGTGGAGTGCAGAGGGGGAGCCAGAGCAGCCCCTTCCTGGAAGTACACTGGAAATCTTCTGCCCAGGATGTAAGCTCTCAAATTACCAGCAGGTGGTGTCCGAGAGCCACGACTGTCTTCAGGGGTTTTTGTTGGTTTTGTTTGATTTTGGTTTTCTTTCTTGTTTTGCCTTCAGGCTTCTTAGAGGAGGATGCCTGGTTTGTCGTCTGTCTCTGCGTGTGTTTGAGGGAGAGGACAGATCTCAGGGGTTCCTCATGTAAATTTAGCTGAGTGTGATGGATGCACTCACCACCAGTTCTAGGCACTGCATCACCCAGGCTCCAATGCCCTGGCCCAGTGTTGGTTCTCAGCTCATGTTAGATGAATGGATGAATAAATGAATGGGTAGAAGAATCAATGAATGGATGGATGGATGATTTGGGGAATAAAGAGAGAGAAGATGACCCAAAAGAAAAAAGATAAAAAGTGAAAACTGAGAAGAAGGATGAACAGCAGACAATTAGGGCAAAGAGGGACATGCAAGGAAGGCATGTGGGAGGGAGGAGCCAAGGGGTGCAGACCGAAAGGGCGCAGGGCTGAATCTGCCAGTCCCGGTGCCTTGGCCCTAAACGTCTCTCCTCCCAGATGCCTGCCACTGCTGCCTGCTGCAATGCTCCCTGTCCTTCCAGGCCGGTTGTATGGGCACCTCCTCAGGCAGGCCTCCCTGAGCCTGCAGCTGGGGTCACAGTCCCTCTGCCTTTATGCTCCCTCACCTCGGGGGAGGCTATTGCGGCCCCTCAAGTCTGGTTAAAATATGGGCAGGAGAGGCAGACAGATCCAGGTTTGGTTTGAATTCAAGCTCAGCCATTGCTGTGTGACCTTGGCCAAGATACCCTGATCTCTCTCCACCTTGGTTTCCTCAGCTGGGATAATATCAGTGGCTCCCTCACAGGGTTGTTGTGAGTAGGTAAATCCCATAGCGTGGGGCTTGGCCCACAGAAAGCACTGAACAGAGGGTGGAGATTTTGCTCTTCTTGCATTCCAGAGAGTCCCCACCTCAAATGGTCTGTCCATTGTCAAGTCGTTTGGGTTCAAAATAAATAGTTCAATGCCATGGGCCAATGCAGGTAAGCTGCCTGAAAACACTCATCTTTGCTTAATTCATTTTACAACACATACAAGAATATTTATTTTCATGTTGCTTGAAATAGCAAAGCTTAATTGGAAACACCCTAAAAGCACATTGACAGGAAAGTGGATGAATTGAGGTGTATTTGTCGAATCCGGTAATAAAGGGGAGTAAAAATTATTGGACTCGAGCTGTCTGTATCAATATGGATAGATCTCAAAAGCATTTCACTGAGTAAAAAAGCAAATTACAGAATAATGCTTTCCGTATAACATGTAAATCGATGATAGGCTGAACAGCAACGTGTAGGAATAGGATAGACACGATTACCAAGTTCATCGGCGATCAGGAGGGTGGCCCTCTCTAAGGAGGGAGGGAGGGAGTTCGGCAAGGGCTTCAGGTGGTTTCAGCTATATCTAAGCATGAAATACGACGAAGCCACTGAGGCTCGGGCAGGTAACTTCCAGTGCCCGTGCCTACGCAGCGTCTGAGAGGCAATGGTGGGAACGGAACCCAGGTCTCCTGACCCCAGCTGCGTGGTGTTTACTGAACTGCTAGCCATGCTCTCAGGGACAAAGAAGTGCCAAAGAGCTGGGACAGAGTGACTGAGCTCCTCCAGGCTGGACAAGGAGGGTGAGGGCTCAGCCCAGGCCAACCCAGGGGAGTTTTCCTGCCTTCTAGTCTGTTTCCTGGTGGGGTCACAGGTCCAGGCTGGAGCCAGGTTGGGCAGGGTCTCCATGGCAGGAAGTGGAGGCCTCCAAGCTTCCAAGCCGGCTCTCCCCCTGCAGCCTCCCTCACTTCCCACTCAAGCACAGGCATCCCAGGGGCACAGGCACAGGGATGGACATCGAGGGAGCTCATCTTGAGGAGACCCCAGGCTCCCCACCAAGGACCGCAACACAGACTCTAAACCCCTCCGGGGCAGAGGTCTTCCAGCTATTCCAGGATGTGGCCTGGCAGTCGTTTCTTCCTTCCTTCCTTCCAAGAGCCCATCAAGTCCTGGGGCAGGGCCCGGCACTGGGAGACAGGGATGAGAGACAGCCCTACCCTCCAGGGGCTCTGTGTCTGATGTGTAAATAGATAAGCACCTGCTAGACACTCGGTATATGTTTGGATTGAAGAAAATGAAAACAATCCAATAAAATATGAGCACTGGAAGAGCTGCCGGAGACTGGCCCGTGTGGCCCGCAGGAGGGCGGGGACTTGCTCAAGTCACAGGATGGTCCTACAGTGCGACAGAATGCCAGAATCAACCAGGACTTTTTCTACTTCATCTCACCCCCACTTTTATTTTTACCTTTTTTTTTTTTTTTTTTTTTTTTTTTTTTTTTTTTTTTTTTTTTTTGCTTTTTTTTGGTATGTGGGTAGCTCCCTGACTGGGAATCGAACCCAGGCCACAGCACTGACAGCGCCAGCACCGAAGCCTTAAGCCACTACACCATCAGGGAACTCCCATCCCACTTTTATTTTTAAGTTGATTATTGTGAAATATTTCAAGCATACAGAAAAGTTTAAAGAACATAGTACTGTGCCCCTTGGGGACCTACCACCAAGCTTTGTCCCATCTTTAAGTGGCCACTGGTGCCTCCCTTCCACCTGGAACCAGATACTCTCCTTGTCTCCTGGGACGTTTTCTTTTGTGGGCTCCGTGCATCTAAGAGCTTCTTTAGAAAGTGGATGTGAGGGGGATTCCCTGGTGGTGCAGTGGCTAGGCTTCAGCGCTCTCAACGCCGCGGCCTGGGTTCGATTCCCAGCCAGGGAGCTACGCGCCCCCCTCCAAAAAAAGAAAGAGGATGTGAGGTGTCTCCTGAAACCAACCAATTCTCCAGTTGTCCAATACCCACTGGGTGTCCAACAATTCAGTTCATTTCGGGCACTACCCACCCAGGATTAGCACCAGATCCCACACGTGATAGGGCTTCATTCCGTGAGACTGCCCCTACGTCAGACACCAACACAGCCACACTTCCCAGGCTCCCCTCCACATCGGTCTGACCTACCCTCTATAAATTGGGGTTTCCCAGGACACCCTTCTCAGGTTTAACAATTTGCTAGAATGGCTCCAGAACTCAGGAAAACACTTTACTCAAGTTTACCAGTTTATTATCATATAAAGGATTCAAGTGAACAGCCAGAGGAAGAAATACCTAGGGAGAGGTCTGGAAGGGTCCTGAGCACACAGAGCAAAGACTGGCAGTGCCATTGTGAGAATGTCAGGCCTGGAACAGGCGTTAGAGCCCATTCAGTCCCATCTCCTCCTCCTTTTCCAGTTGGTCAAACTGAGGCCCAGGACATTCAGCAAGTTAATAACACAACTGGGCCTAGCAACCAGGTCTCAAAAACAAAAACAAGAACAAAAAACAAACAAAACCATGATTTGTTGCGTTTACCATTTCCTGTGGTGTAAATATTCCCACCATGGCTGATGTCAAGTGGCCAATGGTTTAACCACCAATTCACTAAATTCCTGAATATTTAACAATTGGTTCTTAAGAGCCAGTGTGAGCTACTCCAGCACAGGACTGTAGCTCCATTGTGCCTGCAGTGGGGGAGTGGGGGGAGAAGGGATTCATAAACAATAGCTATTACTGTGTCATGTCAACAGTGGTCACTGGGCATCGTCCTGACTCCCGTTTTATGAACAGGAGATTGAGGTTTGGAGATGTTAAGCCACTCAAGGCCACAACACAAGCCAGGTACTTGCTATCCTACTTCCCACACCTTCTCTCAGCAAGGTTGTACGTAAGCTTACACATGACCCTCATCCTCATTCCCCCTTAGAGGGAATTTCCCAGGCCGCCAGAAGATGGGCGCCCTGTCCCTGCCCAGACTGGATGCTCTACCCCAAAAGCCCTGAGGTGGCTTGGCAGGAAGGAAGCTCTCACTGGCTGGGGCTCCTGCCAAGCCACACACCTGTCCCGGTGCTCCTGCGCTCAGATCTGTCCCGGCTTGTACCTGCCACATGTGGTCTGGAGGAAGCGCTGTTTTGGCAGCTGGTGAGCAGAGGGCCCTTATACCTGAGAATGTTAGGGGATAAGGGTGTGTGACTCATTCATTGTGCTCAGGTGGGTGGGAGGCTGCAACCAGGGGAGGGCCAGAACCAAGCCCAAGAGAGATTTTCAGCCCTGCAGGCAGGCTGGCCCCACTCCAGGTGAGGGCTCCGGTGAGTCACACTTCCATTAGTTGCTTGAGGCTGGGAACAGATGTCCTTTAAGTAGGGTGGGACAGCCAAAAGTTTCCTTGCTCTTGGCTCTAGCTGTCCCCTGTGCAGAGCTGGGCTTGCTCCTTATCTGCAAAGCTTCTAAGAGCCTTGTGGCTGAAAGGACAAGGGAACACTCCTTCCACCCTGTCGGGCCCCAGGGAAGGGGAGAAACTGCTGAGCAGCAGCTTGGGGGTCAACGAGCAGCAACGCCCAAACGGGGCAGGCTCCTAAGGTCTCTGGAGGAGGGGGTTGTTCCTTCCATTCTGAGGAGCCCAGGGGAGTGAGATGCCCTTGAACTCTGAGCCTGGGTGGGGAAATGGCCCCTCGTGGTCTTGGTGCGGCTCAGGACTGGACTAGAATGTGGGTAGGACTGCAGGGAGGGGGAGCAAGGTGAGAGGGAGAGAGTGGGAGGGGCAAAGGCTCATGGAAAGCTCCTGATTTGCACTGGTTTGGCAATGAAGCTAAGGAGCCAAGGTTGGAGGTTGCCCAGTGGGGCAAGGGTGGGGGCCACTGTGGCTGGAGACTGTACAGGGAGGGGCACCCCTCCCACTCAGGACGTTCTGCGACCCCGGTATCCCAACCTGGCAGTATCCCTGGAGGGACGATGGAGGATGGGAGTTTGGTGGGGGACTGGGCCGCAGCTGTCTACCAGCCTGTGTTGCGTCCCCAGGCCAGACGCCTCCCGGTGCCATTCAGCTCACAGGGTTACTTGCTGAGCCCTCACTGAGTGAGGGGGTGGCCCACTGTCTTCCTCGCTTAGTGCTTAAGCCTGTAGAACCCAGAACAGCCAGCTCGAATCCTGACCACTGGGTCACCTTTGGGTAAATCTCTTACTCTCTCTGAATCCTTTTTTTTTTTTTTTTTTAGAAGTGCAGATGTTTATTTGTTTATTTTTTCATATGTGAGTAGTTCCCTGGCTGGGAATCGAACCCAGGCTGCAGCATTGACAGCACCAAAGCCTTAGCCACTACACCACCAGGGAACTCCCCCTCTCTGAATCTTAATAACCTCACCTGGAAAACAAAATACCTACCTCTTAGGGGTGCTGTGAGGCTTAAATGAGAGGGTAGATGTGAAGTTCCTGGCTCTTATAATGTTGGGTTCTCTGGCACATAGAAAGCGCACCACCACCGTCAGTTTCTCAGGCATGGGCCTGGGCCAGAGGTGGGGCAGGCAGCTTCCCCACACCCTCCCCTTTGTGTGTCCCCACATTTGGATGCCGGCAGCCAACCTGACTCCAGGTTGCACCCTGAGAGCCCAGTACCTAAGGACGCAGCCACCCCTCCCACTCCTGGCTCCCAGTCCCTTCTGGCTCTGAAGGCCTCTGTGACCCCCAGAAGCTCAAGAGATTCCCCTGGAGTTGGGGAGGCTGGAGAGGGACTTTCCTATCTCATAGGACCTAGTCTGGCTTTCTGGGGTGGGGTGGGGGGTGGAGGAATAGCGCATTCTTCCTGAAATAATCATCCTGGAGCTATTTCCAGAGGCTCTTAGTGCCCAGGCCAGAAGTGGCCAGTGATCTCCATGCCTGGGCACCATCAGGACAAACAGCACAGAGGTCTAGCCCTCTCACTGGCCGCCTGCCCACCCGCCTGGCCCCCAGCCCAGAGCAGAACCAGGCGTGACTCAGGCCCCACAAAGGATCTGTTGATACCACTTCCCTGGTCCACTGAGCTCCCCCCACACTTTTCTTCCTCCTCAAGGTGAGGGTGGGTTGTGACCTCTCCTCTTGGCTCACCCCAAGCAAAAGATCCTTTACTCTCGGTGATCGTGGGCCAGGAGGGCGCATCTTGAATCTTATCATTAGAAAACATCAAATAATCCCAAATTGGTGAACATTTTCCCAAATAACCTGCTTGTGATCTTCAAAAAGGCCAACATCAGAAAAGACAAAGACTGAAGAACTTCTGGGTTGAAGGAAACCAGAGACCTGGGAACTAAAGGCAGCGCCTGATCCCAAATTGCATCCTGGGTTGGAGAGCGCGTTATCATGAAGAGCATCAGAGGGACAATGGGTGAAATTTGAATAAGGACTGTGTATTAGATAATAAGGCTGTATCAATGTTAAATATCCTGTATTTGGTTATCGTAGTGTGGATCTGTAAGAAAACGTCCTTGTTCTAACAGCATGTAGGGGTTACATGCTGAAATATTCAGGGGTAAAAGATGTTATTGCTGAAGCTTACTCTTAAAATAATAATGTGGGGGAGGTAGTAATAATTAGTGGATTTGGACGAAGACTCTATGGGAAGCTCATTGTCTCATAAGTTTTCAGTGAGTTGAAAAGTTTTCCAAATAAAAAGTAGGCCTGTATTTCCAATATTTAGGAAAGGAAATGATGGAAGGCAGCTTTCCTTGGCAAACACCCTGAGAACTCAAAAGGGGGATTTTGTTCATGTATGCAACAAATGTGTCCTGGATGCCTGCGGCGGCCCAGGCCTCAGCGAGGGGCAGGGGCGTTCTACAAGGAGCTGAGATTTGTTCCCGGAAGACCTCAAGCTCTAGCCGGAGCCCCGCCCACCCCCCACCCCCCATAGTAGGTACTCAACACCAGGTTGCTGGGTCCATGAGGAAGAGGTGAGAAGGGAGGGAAGAAGATGCTGTTATGCCCAGAAATGGGTCACGCAAAGGGACAACACTATAGGGTGTCCCGATAAATGTTTGTGGATCCGATGAGAAAGAAGTCATTGATGCTGACCCCAGCCAATGGAGTTATGTTAGACCCAGCATAGAATTCCCTGGCTCTCAGCATAATTAAACACTTAGAAAAACAACAAGGAATGCTGGAAAACGTCCACCCCAGCCTTGTTTTAAAAATAGGGCCCATCTGTCCTGGAAGGCTTAAAGTGGTGTTGGCCCTGAGGCAGGGGCTTGACCAGAATGACCCCGGAGGCCCCTCCCAGCTCTAGGATTCCATGATTCTATGACATGGCCAGCAGTCTGGAGTGGCGACATCAGGGTATCCTCAGTGGAGAGCAAGAAGAGGGCTAAGTCACCTGCCTCTTAAAGACAGTGAGAGTGGGTCAGGTCCCTTATGGCCGAGGGGGTCCAGCCAGCCAGGAAGGGAAGGGTGGGGCCCTGTGGAGATCAGCCCTCTGTCACCTCTGAATTTCCGGAAGAGGAGGGGGTTGGGGTTGGACCAGGGAGGGAAGAGGCAAGGGTCTGGACATTCCACGCAATTCAGACCCAAAGGACAAGGGCAGCTGAGGAGCCACGGGCTGGGAGAGGGGCCGGCAGCTGTTTTCTGGGTTGGACAGGCTCAAATAGTGTTCTGTTCTCACTAGAGAGAAGTGGAAAATTAGCATCAAGCTGGCAGTACTGGGGGAAAGAAATCAGAGCTTTCCTTCTGGTGCAGGGGGATATTGGGGAACTCAGGGACAATGGGGACAGGGAGGGGAGGTCTATACTGCCCTGCTGGGCCCAGGCAGGCCCAGGAACAAGAGGTGGGGCGGGCATCTCTTTGGTCTGGTCAGGGCTTTGTCCCTGTGAAGTGCTCATTTTTGGACCAGGAGAATTAGGAGTCCCAATATCCACCCCCGTCTTGTAGGGTGGATGGGGAGACTCCCTACTATCAGAAAAGATCCAGGCCAAATATTCCAGAAGGTTCTGACCTCACAAGTCCAGCCCCATTAGCAGACTTGTCATACCACCTGTTCTCCACCATTTGGGGTTCCTACAGTTTGGATTAACTTAGTTATGGGGTTAGCAAGCGCCCCGCCCCACCCTAGCAGCCAGAGCAGGTGTGGTGAGAATTCTTCCTTAGTAGACTGTGAGGGGGGGCCAAAGTCACCCCGACAACATAGCATTGTCTTTCAGGGGTCATCAGACACACCCGAGATAGTACTTTGTCTCCACCACTAACAAGCTGTGCGATTTGAGGCAAATCACATCATTGCTCTGAAAACCTCAGTTTCCCCATCTGTCAACTAGGACTAGACTAGTAACTACTACCTTGGTTTGTAGTGAGAATTGCATGTAAGACCACAAGCAAAAGGCCGCGCTCCGAGAGTACACGTAGTACTGCATCGCTGCTAAGGCACCGATTTTAGTATCGGGGTGTGCGTACATGGTGTAATTGCTGATTAGCTATTTGATACCACCTCAAAGGAAAGCCTGTCTCAGTGCTTGGAATTTCACCATTAGCGATTCTGTGCTTGGCCTCGGTGGTTTTTCTGGGTGAATGGGAATTTCAGAATGTTGGGCTAGAGCTAAAGGAAAAGAGAGACTGCCCCACTTTTTCTAGGGGGTCCTCTGGCCTGAGTCATTCTCAGAGCTTTGCCTTCCACCCCATCTCTTGCCCTTCTCTTTGTGCTTTCTGAAGAAAAGGGTGTCTATTTTCCAGTTTGCGAATCCCCGGGCCAGGAAGGTGGGGTGAGGAAGCAAGGTGCTGGCAGAGGAAACACCTGGGAGACACCCTGGAGGGGAGGTGTCAGGGAGCTCCAGAAAGCTGACCCAACTCTCTTGTCACCAGGCCCAGGCAACCAGCCTCCAGGAGAGCTCACTGCAGTTCAGTGCCACAAAGCTCTATCTGCCCAGCCTGGACAATGTCTCGACGCCGGGTGAGCCGCTCCGACACCTACAACCACTTGAATCATCCCAAAACTGTGTCGTTTTTGGCCCAAACTCCAGGCTGGCCTCGCTGCCCCAACGTGACTGGGGCTAAGAGCCCGAAAGGCCCCTGCACCCCGAGTGGCTCAGAGCCCAGTAGCTGCCGCAGCCCCTCAGAGCAGTCCCACATCCCGAGCCCCCTCAAACTTCCCTTGAGAGTCTGCATGGGCCGGCCGTACAACTCCAAGTGCGTAGAGACAAGCCACCTGGCGAACCGCCCCAGGGTGGCCAAAAAGCCCACTTGCCACGGCAGCCCCCACAATCTGCTCTGCACAGATCATCCCTCGGGCCCCGCAAGCCCCACCCTCCTGGACCAGCTCATCAAAGGCATCAACTACCTTGACAGATCCACCAATGCCTTCTACACCAACTGCCCCCAGTCACTGAACCTGCCAAGGCTTGCAGCCAGCTACCTGGAACGCGCGGTCCACTCTATCCACCTGGACCACCCAGACCGGTCCTTCCCCCTCAGTTACTCCAACCCCAGTGCCGGCAGGGCTGCCTCCGAGGACACCAACACCTGCATAATGCAGTGCAGCAGGGGCGCCAATACGCGGCAGTGTGTGGGTGACTGCCTCAACACGACCTGCCCGCGGAGCCTTCGTAGCCGGAACGTCGCTCCGATACTGCCACAGAGGCCGGGGAGAAAGTTGCCTGAGCTGCCCTTGTTTGGCAACGGGATCCTTTCTCTAAGTCATCTGCCCAAGTTCTGGGAAGCGATCCGCTCGGGCTGGAGTGCCCCTGAGCCCGTCGCCAACCCCTGTAGCTGGTGGTGACATCAACATCAACCGTCAAATGGACACATGTCCGTCAGGCTGCAGTCGTAGAAAATAAATTGTCTGTGGCAAAAAATGCTCCTTTCAAGGCTCCGTTGAGGGGACATGGCCAATTAGATTAGGGGATACACATTTGAGGACCTATGGGGCTAGGCAGTTAAAAATGAATGGGTGAATTGGGTAGGGTGGTCCTAGGGACAGGTGGGGACTGGTCGAGCTAAACCTGGCTCTCAAATACGGGTTGTTGCCTTTTCAAGAAAAGCCAAAAAGCTGAGTTTTGTAGGTTAGTAGCAAATTCAAATATGTCGTAATGCTCTGCGGGCTAAACAAAAACACTTGCTAGCTGAATGCAAATCCCACAAATCACACAGTTTGGAATCTGTGGGTTTTATTTTGAATGGATCACTGGGAAGGTCTTTAGTCTCCCTAAGACTCAGTTTCCCCATGTGAGAATTAGGCTGGCTGGCTCTATCCAATCCCCACCCATACTCTTGTTTATTTCAGAATTGTGGTTGATTTTAGCACAGCCTCATATGAGCAGAAAAGTAGAAGTAATGATGGTAATGAAGATGGTAGCAAACTGTCAAAGACAGCACTGTTCTCTAAGTGCTTTAGACATAGTCATCCTTTTAAAGATGTGGTTTTGATGACCAGGACCCAGGGTGGACATAGAGAAAACTCTACAGCAGCCAGTGAGAGACATGTTGAAACAGGCAACCAGGGACCGTGGTAGGTGTTAAGGATGGCCCTTCCTAAGAACTCTCCGAGAAGAATGGTTCTGTCCAAGCCAGGTCAGGCCTGGAGGGTGAAAAGGAGGTGGTCACACATTTCTTGCTGGGAATGTTTGGGAAAATGTTCCCTGGGTCATGGAGTGCTCCAAAACTTCAGATTCAACTGATCTGAGTGCTGAGAAATGTAGCCCCACAAAGCACCCAGGGATCCACCATCCTGTTGGCGAGTGATTCTAGAGACCAGGTTCCAGCCTAGTTCTGCTACTGTCCTGCTCTGAGACCTTGGGCACATCATTTCCCCTCTCTAGGACTGCTTCCCCTTCTGCAACATGAGTCAGGTAGCTTCGACGATCTCTAAGGGCCCCTAGACTCTGATATTTCTGAGTCTCTCCTTCTGACCCCAAGTCAGGCCTAAAGCCTCCTGAGCTGACAATTGAGACTTGCCTCCCTCCTCTTAATAACTCAGGCCTCCTGAGTCCTGAATCATCTTCCCAGACTGCCCAGGGGCCATTTCAAGCCTCAGTGCCCATTTCTATATGGCTGTGAACTTCAGGCCCTATCCCTTTTTTTGCTGGAGCTCTTCTGTCTCCTTGGAAATGTGAGAGCCGATAGCAGCTCAGAATGAGGAAGGTGGCTGACCCTGAAATAATGCAGAACCTGGAGGTCTACAGGGTTCCATGGCTCTTGGAGGAGGTGGTCTGCTGTGGTCTAGCAGAGAAGGTGGCAGACCTGACTATTCCTACCATGAGATCACCACAGTGGTCCTAGGGTAGGAGGAAGGAAGGGGGCACTGAACCCCCCAGACCAACGTATTCACCCCCACTTCTATTCCATCTCTTGAAGACAAGGGAGAACCTTCCTGGGTCCAAAGCTCAGCAGTGCAGTACCTGGCTTTCCCTGTCTCTGGCATCCTTTCCCTCCCTGGGGAGAAGACTCTGGTCTTTGTCTGACCGGTCCTCAGCCCCCCAGTGACCCATTCCCCTGGTGAATATTCACAGGAATACAGCTTGTTAGATACATTTGGGCCCAGATCAAGAGTGTCCTGATTCTTCAACCCTCCATCTGGCCACTCAAAACTATCCGCTTTCAGCTCTAAGTCCATATTTGCATAAGAGTCGTCCCTGACTCTCCTGGAGATACCTACCTCAAAAACAGTCCAGTCTCCCCTAATCAGAGTGCAAGACCCTTGCCTGGGACACTGCCCTTGAGGTCTCCAGTATCTAGCCCAGTTCTGGTTCACAATAGGAGCTCAATGATTATTATTATTATTTTTTAAATGAGTTTTTTCATCTATCAGTTTTTTGTTTGTTTGTTTTTGTTTTTGTTTTTGTTTTTGTAGTATGTGGGTAGTTCCCTGGCTGGGAATCGAACCCAGGTCGCAGTGTTGACAGTGCCAGTGCCGAAGCCACTACACCACCAGGGAACTCCCTCAATGATTATGTTGATGTTTATTATTGGGCCTTGTGCCCAGCAGGCGCTCAGAAATGATAATTATTATTATCTTGAGAATAATTATAGTATCTTGCATGTAATGGATTTTCAATAACTAATAGTAATGATGACACCAGCATTTATTAAGCTCTCAACTCTACCCTAGGCATTAATTGTTTTGTATATATTAACTCATTTAATTCTCATACCAACCCTTTAAGGAAGGAATTATTGTTGCTATTGTACAGCTGAGAAAACTGAGGCAGAGAGATGTTAGGTATAAATGATATGATAAAGATGGTTACAGTGCATAGAACACAACAGCTCTTCAAAAAATGGTTGACATTGTTATTATGGAGTCCTATGTTCAGAGTAGGTACTCAATAATAATAATCTTTTTGATTACATCTTGGAAGTAGAAGGTACTCCACAGATGCACACTGTGGATGTCCAGTGAATGGTAGATATCAGTACAGAGTCCAGTACAGAGGAGGCATTCAAATCAAGTTTGACCCTTGGTTGGGGTTTGCATTGTACCCTAAAGGGACAGACGCTCTGAGTTTGGCCCAATCACTACACAGGGTGAATAGTGCTTACAAATCCCTTCTGCCAGTCACTCAGCCCAAGTGCAGAGAAATTAAGTCTCTTAGTTGGAGGAAACCCTCTTCTCTGTGTGGTCATCGGCAGGGAGGCACAGGAAGTCCCCATATCCACTGTTCAGCCATGCAGCAGCAGGGTCCATGTAAACAGGAAGCAGTGTGCTGGCTGCAGAACAATGCCATGGCCTACTGTGCTGTCTACCTTGTGTACAGAAGCTGCCTAGGTGTCCCTGCAGCTGGGAGTGGCTGGGGAAAGTCCTTCACACCTGCAGAAATACGTCATCATTTATTGAGCACCCACACCATGTGCCAGGCATGTTGCCAAGGCCTGAAACACAGCCTCTCAGCCCTATGCTTCCTCTAAGGCTAAGTTTTAGTATGCCATTTTGCAAAGGGGGAAACTGAGGCTCAGAGAGAGAGAAAGTGACATGCCCAACCTCCTGCAGCTGGTGATTAGCTGAGCTGGAATTCCAACCCAGGCCCCTGACCCTTAGCCAAAGCCCTTTCTATTCCAAGTGCAGTTTCTTAACTTAGTATTTATTGAGTGGATTTTAAGAGATAGGAGTAATTCTTGGCCTCCAAAATATGCAGCGAATAAGATAAATTAGAGTCGGTATTTAATCCCAGGGGGTTGGGCTGCCTCCAACACTAAGTCTTCTGAACAGGGCAGTGTTAACCTGGATCATGGCCTTTCTAGGAAATAATAAACACAGGGAGAAAATTCCTTAAAGGTCACCTGTGGCCTCAATTGCCCAATCTACTTGACCCAGCATCATTTGGAAACATTGGGTATATAGGTGCATAACATTAAAATTATCTTCATATATTTTTAAAAAATGTGATGTGGGGTTCCCTGGTGGTGTAGTGGCTAAGGCTTTGGTGCTGTCAACTCTGTGGCCTGGGTTCGATTCCCAGCCAGGGAACTACCCACATAAAAAAATAAATAAATACAATAAAATGTTTAAAAAAAAATGTGATGTGGCCCTTTTCAAACAGATAATTTGGCATCATTAGTCTATGACTGTAAAAAATAAATGCAGCTTTTTGTATGTCCAAGGCGTGTGTTTGGGAGACGTGCTCATCCTATTCCTGACCCTCACTCCACCACTAACCTTTCCCTATCCTGAGCCCAACCCTCTAAGCCTTAGCCCCCTACCCCTACCCCTCGTCCCCTTCCTAAGACCCACTTTATCCCACTTTGTCTTTTCTGTGTACACATGACTGGTCCTCCTTGCTCTATATAAATACAGAAAAATAAGAGTGGGGGACACCCTTCCCCCAAGTGCATCCACACTCCCCTCTTCTAAGTTGAAATCTCAGGAAAAAGAGCCCTAGACGTGTGCTGTGCCTGAGTTGGTAGCATCGTTTTTGGCAAACTCTTTACAGCCTCCTGGGCCCCTTCCAACAGGGCAGGAATTTCTTGTGAACAATTGAACAAAGCCGGGAACTCGGAGGGAGAAGGCACAGGACATTCCAAAAGGATTTCTCTCAAGCTCCAAAAGACATGTGGGAACACCGCAGAAGGTTTGTAGCCCAGCAAAGGAAAGCATGAAAGGAACGGAAAGTCTGCCGGGTAGGAAGGGGCAGTGCAGGCTGGAGGAAGGAACGAGGGCCTGGGGTCAGGAGGCCTGGGTGGGCCCGGGGTCAGGAGGCCTGGGTGGGAGGCCTGCCTATGCCACTCATGACGCTGCTGGGGCCACTGCACCTCTGAGCCCTCAGATGTGAGGTCCTTAAAAACTGAGGTTGCTACAAAACTAAACACATGGATACGTACACCATAGCAAGGCTTGTTAATTGCAATGACTTAGAAATAACCCAAATATCCAACAATAAGGGTTAATGAATGACAGGGTGTTGATGAGACACAGGACCAAATAATTATTAGAAATACTACGTGCAAAGTCATCATGAGTGCTATCATTCAAAGTAGCTGGCCTGCGAATTGCTAACAGTTACAATCTGTAATAAAGAGCTTGTACCAGAATGTAAGTCTACGTGTTGCTTCCCAAACGGACCAAGTATTGCAAGGAAGAAAAAAGTGTCAGCAAAGCTAAACAGAGCGCTTACTGATACATTTGGTTTCCACTCTGAGCAAGCTTCTTATCTCATCTCAGACTGGTCATAAACAGTTTGGGGACTGGCATTGGTCCACAGAGCCGTTTTTAAGTAGCCCTGGTCTTTACTGACACACAGAACTGCATTTATGAAAAGAATGTTAAGTGAGAAAAGCAAGATGCAAAGTGATATGCACACACTGATCACATGAGGTAAAAGTCACATGTGTACAGTGACAAAGGAAGGGAAGTGAACATTCATGGAGATCCAGCTGCAGGTCCATGGTAGTAGCTGAAGCCGGGGCACGTGGGCAGGAACGTGAGGGGTATGTGGGTAACATAAGCACTCCAACCTGGCTGGAGGGAAGCAGTGGGGGTGGGGAAACACCAGTGATAATTTCAAATTACAGAAACTTTTTACAGTCACCTCAGGAGCTAGGCTCTGGGGCAGTACTTGCAAAGTGTGTTATGAGAAACAAACAGCCTTGGGAGATGTTAGAAGGCTTTTCCCTATCTCGAATATGTTGAGAAATTCTGGATTAAACAGAGCTAGACCGGCATCTGTACTAGAGGTCTGCTCAGAAATTTTCTTGTGTTGGTGTCTCTTGACCAAAATGTGGGAAAGAGCGCAGAATTCGCAAACTTCTTGACCAGGGAACTTCTCTTTCAAGGAACACCTCGGAAGGCAGGTGATCCATGAAGCACAGTGTGGGAACTCTGCCCTGGGCCCCGGGACCCAAGGCAGCAGCTCATCAAGAAAGCGATGGATAATGATGAGGAGTGGTGGAGAGATCCTGGGGGCAGGGGGCAGAGGGCCAAATTCCAGGCCCTTCTCGGAAGAGTGACGCTTCTGCCTGGGCAGAGTTGAGAACAGCCCAGGGACAGCCAGAATTATGAATGGCTGAGAACGTGGATTCTAGAGTCAGACGGACAAGGACCCAAGTCCTGGCTCTACCACATACTGACTGACTGTGTGACCTTGGCAGGCCACTCTGTCCCCTGCGACTCCCTCTCCTTATCTGGAAAAGGCCAGTAATAAAACACACTCACAGGACTGTGGCATTGGTCAAATGAGATTCAATGTTGATCAAATGGTGAGGGGAGTTTATCTTTGCTCCAAGTACAAACCAAAAAAGGGACATTTATGCCTTACGACATGCCTGAATCAACTCGTTCTTCCATTCATGTAAAATTATTCAAGTGCCAACTTCATGCCAGGAGCTGTGTTCCTCGTAGGGGATGCAGTTGAGAACAAGACAGAAACCAGACAGTCGTGTTCCCTACCTTCATCATGCCTCATAATATAATATTAAATGATCTTCCAAATGATTGCAATTGTCAAAAATGTTCAGAGAAAGAAGCATGGAGGGGGCGGGTTATGGAAACTATAGCAGGAGACGTGACCTAGCCTGGGAGGTCAGGGGAGGCTTCTGTGGTGACATGATGTTTGAGCTGAACCCTAAAGGAGAGTTGGGGTGAGGTGGGGAGGGTGTGGGGTGAAAAAAGCACTCAACCATGCGGCGGGAGGGATGTGGCTGGAGAAACGGGCGGGACCTGCAAGGTCCTCTCCCTCTCCTGCTTAAAACTGTGTCCTCTCTCTTGCCCACACCATCTCCTTGCTTCCTTTCCTCCTTCACCGCTCCTTCTCAAGACCAATTTCTTGTTCCAAATTCTTACCCAAGGACAGACCCTTACCCTGCCAGTATCTCTTATGAAAAATCAGTGTTTTCTTTGATTATTGGATAAACGCAGGGCCACAGCTAGCCCGTGCAGTGCCTTTGCTCTATTAGCAAATGGTATCTCCCTCCACCCCTGGCTAGATATAGCCCCATAACAGGGCCCACTTGGCTTCATACCCTTGTTCAGTGAACAACCTATCCTACCACTCACTCTAGTGATGAATGAATGAATGAATGAATGAAGAAATATGAAATAGTGAGAAGCTCTGAGGCAGAGAAAAGATTTGGAGTCACGGTGGAAGCCAGGAAGCATTGGGTCCTGGCAATTTTGGAGCAACAGTCAAGTGACACACAAACTCTGGCTACTGGTACCAGAAGGCCTCAGCTCCCGTTTCTCAGAAGAGTATTTGGCTGTTCCTGCCTATCCAAATTCTTGTAGCCTCTCCTTATCTAAGGAACTTTGTGCAAGACTTGAATTGTTTCCTTCCCCAAGAGTATGACGAGCACCCTGAGCTAAGAGTACGTGCCCTGTGATTACAGGCGCCTCCGGGGCTCCGCAGCGCCCAGAAGGCCCTGCCTCTGCTTCTCTCCTAAGCCATATGAGGAGATAGCCAGGCCCTAGACAAAGCAACTTGAGAACATTTACTAAAGATATCAAGGTCTGCAAAATAGAACAGAGCCGGCCAAATCCCACAGTGGGGAGGGAATGCTGAGTAAACAGGTGGATGACCAATTCTCAGGGTGGGTGGAGTTGCTCTGGAAGACTTCCTAGACAGTCACCAAGTTCCTGCCCGCCGCGTCAGCCCAGGTCCTTCCAAACCCCAGTCAGCTTTACCATACCATCTCTTTCCCCGACCTCTTTCTGGAAGCAAGACTTATAGCTCGGGCTTAGTCTTGACCAAACATCTACAAAGGGTTACTTGTTTCCCTTTCCCCTTTGCTCATGAGCAAATCATCCAAAAATCCAAAGTTCTGGGACTTAAAGGGCCAGAGGTAAGGAATAGACACTGAGGCAGCTCACAGCATGCGATTTGTCACGGATACTGACCCTCCGCAGACAGGCAAGGCCTTGGAAAAATCCTGCCACCAGGGCTGGCCTGCTGCCAACTCTGAAGTCAGCCAAGTTTTGCAGCCTTTTTCATCAGGCAGGGACTTCTCAAGTGCAAGGCTATATCCCTCCAACAGACCGGAGATCCTTGGGGTGGGGGTTGCATCTGGCCTTCAGACTGGGAGCAACGTATCAGGGGTAGAAGCTGTTCCTCCATCAGACTCTGTCTCCCTCTTCAGATTGGGGGCTCCCCCAGAAATAGTAATAAGACAAACAGCTACCATTTATTTAGTGATTACTCTTCTCTGCCCGAAACAGTTCTTTTTAAAAAATGTATTAATTCATTTTAATCCTCCTAACACCACTATGGGGGAGGCTAGCATTATTCTCCTTTTCTAAGAAAGACGATGAGACTAAAACATCAAGAAGTTGAATAATTTAAGATGGAATAGTGCAGTGGTGAAGGCAGGATTCCCCATCACACTGAAAACAACGCAAGGACAGGGACGCCTTCCTTCCCTTCCCTCCATCAGATTAGATTAGATCTGACCTCCCTCCTCTGTCCACCTCTATCTTCCTGTCTGGAGCAGAAACAGACTTTATTCAGGGCTATGCCTGGCATCTGGGTTGGAAGATAGCTGAATCACTCCAGATGTAATTTCTGCCTCTTACAGCTCTGAGATGGTCCCCCAGAAACATGCCCCACAGGGTAGGGAACCCCATCTTTTGGAGCTAAGGATCTATCTGGGATTAGGGTCAGGATGCCAGTGTTTTCTCTGTCCTTCAGGCACCCGAGTAAGAGGCCCCCGAGTGCCTGGAGACTGCAGGCCACTATCACAGGGAACACACCTTCCGGAGCCAGGCCTGGTGCCGCCCGGGTAGCTGGGCATTTCCTTCTGTCCACAGCACACCTCACTCCTGGCTGCGAACCCAGCCACGAGTCTCTGGAACCTAGCAACTCTCGAGGAAACAATGGAAACTTCAGTTTTTATTCCCTCTATCATTACTCAAAAGGTTTTCCTCTAAGACACACACACACACACACACACATACTCACTGACACACACACACACACACACACTCACATGTTTTCTCTCCACCCACCTGCCTGGATTGCCCTGGAAATTTTCAGGCAGAAAGAAGCCCTAGGCGTAGGCGGTAGGGAGGCCTGGTGGCCTGGCCATGTCTGCTGTCTGGGGGTCTGTGGCAGACGTGGGTCATCGGGGACTGTGATTTACCACCCAAGCATCTGTGATTGGGGCTTTGGCAGGGTCTGTCTGAGTCTGTCTGGGTTTCTGAGTTGCTGTGTCTCTGGCACTGGGGCTGTGACTTGTGTGAATCAAAGTTGGTCTGTGAGTGATTTACATGGAAAATGGTATGTGTCCGGGGCTATCCAGTTCAGTATTGAGTGCCCAGTGTAAGTCACTGCAGTTAGGGTGTGAGAAAATGTAAAAAATACAGGCCGATATCCACGCGAGGAGATTACGTGGGCCCGTGTGTAAACTGTGAGCGTCTGCGAGGAATATCTGTGAAAACAAGTCCTTATGCTTGGTGTCTTGGGATTCACACGTGTGAGTGTGTAAAACGTGAATATGAATGTGTCTAAGTTGTGTCTGCTGTGTCACCTGCAGAGGTGACAACTTTGAAGACATAAGTGCTCTGTTGAGTCTGTGAAGACTCCTAGTGTAGGAAAGTTGGGTGTAAGCGTGTGAAAGTGTGTTTAGTATTCACAAGCAGTGGATGAACGTGTCAGTGCGTGGAAGTGGAGTGTGAAACTGTCCTGTGAGCCCCGGGTGGCCTGAGTGTATGAGCGTGTGCTCAGGTGCCTACGTCTGTGAGCGCATGGAATTCTGGGGGATCCTTGAGCGTTGACCGTGAGAGGAGTCACGTCTGTGGAGTGTCACAGGGTGTGGAGCGGTTTCACGCTTCTGAGAGGCAGTGGCGCCGTGCAGGAGCGGCGCTCGCGTGGACGGAGGCCGAGTCCCGCACGCCGGGCCCCAACCCCCGTCCCCTCCCAAACTCCAGGCCGGGTTTGGCGGGGAGCCGGGCTGGGCCGCGGCCCGCGCGGAGGGGGCTGTGGGGCCCAGACAAAGGCCCAGTTGGCGGAGCGGCCAGCTAGGGCGAGCGGCGCCCGCGGTCCGGAGGCTGGGCCTGGCGCTCCCGGCGGGGCGGTCCGGGGGCGGGGCCTCGCGCCCGGGGGGCGGGGCGGCGGCCGCGGAGGCGGGGCGGGCGACAGGAGCGGTGGGGGTGGTGGGAGCGGGCCGTGCCGTCCCGAGGACTCCGCAGGCTGGCGATCCGGGTGGCTGCGGGCGGGCGGCAAGCGAGCGAGCGGAGCGGGCCGGGCCATGGGGCAGAGGGCGGCGGACGCGCTGCTGCTGGCGCTGCTGCTGCTGCTGCACGGGTGGCTGCTCGCGGTGAGTGTGCGGGGTGGAGGGACGGGGGCCGCCTTGATCACTGCTCGCCGCGCCCGCCAACTTGGCGGGGGCGCCGAGGCTGCGCGGTTGGGACTCTGGTTCGGGACGGCGGCGCCTGCCAGGGACCCCGGGCCCGCACAGACCGGCACCACCCTCCCTCGTGGGGCCGTCGGGAGGAGAGCCCAGGGAACCCTGCGTGGGATCATGGGCGGGACCAGCCCGCGTGGGAGCCCGTGGGTTTCCCGGCCACGTTGCCGAGTCTCCAAGTCGCGCTAGGCATGGCTCGGCCTGCCATTCCTGGGACCAGGCAGAAAAACTTGGAGCAGGGTGGGGACTTGGCAGGGCGAGGGAGGGCACCTCTTTCTATGCCAACTTGGGAAAGGGGCACGCAGTGGTGATGGAGACCCTATCAGCCCTCACTGGAACTTTACCAAGCCGTCTCTGCACGGGGACCTAGTAACCAGGCAGGCACAAGTAAAGAGCAGTTTAGAGCACAGCCTGCGGCTTGAGTGGAACACCCCCCGGCTTGAATCAATCCCTGCTCTTCTCTGAGTAGTTGTGTGACCTGGGGCAAGCTTTAAATTCTCTGAGACTAGCCCACATACCTAAAGGGAACTCAAAATACATGGCCTCCAAATGCATAGCCCAAGGGTGGTTGGTAGGACTGGATGGAATGCAAGGAAAGTGCCTAGTGCTGGGCCTGCTGTGTGGTCAGCACTGGGATCTGCCACCCCAGCTTTCCTCTTCCCAGATCTTCAGGACTGCTGCAGGGCAGGGGCTGCCCCTACAGCCCAGTCCCCTGCTCTTGCAGAGCAAAAGGGAATACTTGTTTCAGAGAGGCTCTGAGGACCTGAGTGAACTCCACGAGGGTGGGGCTGGGTCAGGCAAGGGAGCTGGTGGCAGAGGTGGATAGGGGCACATCTGGGAGCTGGGCCTGCCCTGGGGAACCCACAGAACCACCTCCACCCTCTTTCTCTCTTTGAGGTGGTTTGAGGTTGGATCTGTCCCTGCTTCGCTGCTCTCAGAGCCAAGAGAGGGACTTTTCTAAGCAGGCCAGTATTTACTCAGTGACTCCCTGTCCTTACCTTGCCAGCTCCCTCTAGCCTCTGCCTTCCTGAGTCACTTGTTAACCCCCAGCCCAGACGTGACCCCTCACCTCTCTTGCCTCACCGCCCAGCACCTCTCTTACCCTCATCCCCTGGGCAGTTTCCTTAATCCTCTGTCTCAGCCTCTTAACCCAACACACTTAGCAGAGCCCACCCAGTTGCTCCCCAGTCTTGATCTGAACTTGCAGCTCCCAACACTGATTTTCACTTTTTCAGAAAGCAGGCACCAACCCAGCAGATGGGCTCTCTTCCTTTTCTGACCCTCCCCTAGCTCTATCCCCTGAAGAGGGTCTCCTGGACACCTGGGTACAGTGCAGGAGGAGGAGAGTGGGTGGAGCAGTTTGCTGTGTACAGGAGGAATTTCTGCAGAAATTCCCAGATTGCAGCCAGTCATCTCCGTCACTCGTTCATTCAACACATCTTCACTGAGCAGCGTTCCATGACAGGCAGCAGGAGTTCAAGGTTCATTCATTCTCATTGGGCAGATATTTGCTGAGCACCTACTGTGCACCAGTGCGCCCGACACGGTGCTAAGTGCTGGGGTTTATGGGTGGGGATGATTAGGCCCTGTCTGTGCTTTCTCAGAACTGAGATCAGTAAATAAGCAGCTCCTATGCTGTGAGATTATAGTTTCCTCAGCAGCTACACTGAGGTCTTCACTAGCGCTCCCACCCCAGGCTGATGGCGGAAAGCTGAAAAGAACTTGGCCTCTGGAGGCTCACAGACCTAAGTTTGCATCCCAGCTCTGATATCGTCCAGCTGTGTGATCTGGGGCCAGTTCCTCTCTCTGAGTCTCAGTTTTCAAATCTGTCAAATGGGGGTAAGAAATTTATTGGAAGTCTGAAATGACCAGGTTCCTAGCCAGTGCCCCAGCAAGCCTTGGACTCCTTCTTGCCTGCTTCCCTTTATCTCTTCCATCCTTCAGTTCACATCCATAAGCCAGTAGTGAGTGGGCGAGGGTAGGATACAAGAGGAGGCTAAGATGGTCCTTAGGGAGCTTAAGACCTCCCTTGGAGCAGGAGACAGGAAACAGTGGTCTGTGATTAAGTGTACAAGTAATTTGAGTTCAGAGGAGGTGGGGATGCTTGCTGGGGAAGGGGACCAGGCCTGGGTGACTTAGGGCCTGCCTTGGCCTGCTGACCCCCTTTCTTCCTGCTGGGGCCTTAACCTTGCCTTTCTTGGGGCCAGCCCTGCCAGGAGACAGGAGTCTTGAGGAGGTCATGGTGATTACAGTGTTTTCCAAAGCTCAGGAGGCGAGTCACTGAGATACGTGTTTCCTACCTCAACTGGGTTTCCTCCCTGGGAGGCTGTGGGCTGGCGGGAAATGGAGGAGTCTCCACTTCCTGCAGGGGCACGGTTGCCTCAGCCCTCCCCTTGACATAACTGACTGCCCTGCCCCCCTCCACTGCCCCCTAACTGCAGACCTGCTTCTAGAAGGGATTTTTGAGTGTGCCCTGGGGATTTCCGGGGTTCGTCCACAGAGGAAGGTGGAGGCTGGAAGGAGCAGAGATGGACCCCTTCCCCCTATGCCCTAGGCCAAGCTCCCTGTGTGTGGGGAGTTGTGGCCCCTGCCAGGCTTGGCCTGGGCCTGTTCTCAGGCTGAGCATAGGCATGTTGGGATCTGTGGGTCTGAGGCCCTGTCTGGGATATGGGTGGAAGGCAGGTGGCAGAAGGGGACTGCATTCAGGGCTTGGAGTGGTGGGGAAGGGGGGTCTTGGGGTGCCAGACCAGACGATGACAAAATAATATGGATAGTTCACATTTGTGGAGTGTGCACTGTCTGCCAGGCACCAAGTTTCTCAGCAGATCCTCACGTGTTTCCCTGCTCAGAACCTCTCCGCACTCCCCGTGTTCAGGCAGACCCAAGCCCCTGACTGTGATCAGGAGGCCCCATGAGAGCGGGCCTTCCGCACGCCCTCTCCAGTCTCTCCTGCCAGCTTTCCCCTCCCTGGCCCCGTCCAGCTGGACTGGTCTTTGTTTCTTGAACTTGCCAAACACAAAGGCCTTAGGGCCTTTGCATCTGCTGTTCCTTTTGCCTAGAACACTTGTCCTGCAACTATCTGTGTTTGACTTCCTTCGGGTCCCTGATGACTCTGCCCGACACTCACTGTTCCCTTAACACTGCTCTATGTTTTCCTTGTCACCCTCTGATGTGTGTGTCTTTGCTTGTTTCTCTCTCTCCTTCCCCTTCAATTTAAGGTCCATGAGAGTGGGGGCTTCCATATTTTTGCACATTGCTGCTGCATCTTCAGCACTTGCAGGTAGTAAGTGCCCAGTAAATACAGCTGTTGAATGCATTAAGCTATAGCTATGAATTAAGCTACAGCCCCCTTCCCCTAAGCAGGGGAAATTGAGGCACAGGGAGGTTATTGCGCAGTGACTCACACACACACTCGGTGGTACCACAGGCCAGGCTTTTGAAGCTCTCCTCGCCGCTCCCACTTGCTTGTAGCAGCAGGCAGTACGTTTTGGTAAAACTGTTGTCATTCAGGTTGATAGAAGTAAGAACTGAGGTCCTAGGTAGTGCAGGGGTTACCTCAGGCAAGAGTAGCAAGGTCTGGCTTCGGGATAAGAGGCACTGAGGATGGGTGTGGCTCAGAGTCCATGGGGCCTCCTGGGGACACCTGCCTGGGCGGGAGCCTAAAAAGACAAAACTCTAGGGCAGTCATTGGTGGGACTACCTACCTGTTCGCTTGTGGGTTTGTTAATGAATGAATTTCCTCATTAAATGATCCCTAAGGCCCTAGAAACAGAGGAACTAATCCAGGGGGTTTAAGGCCCGAGTAGGCCAGGCACGTCCTACCCTGTGTGTAAAGTGAGGCAGAAGATGGGCTAGCACCCCTGCACGGAGCCCTCACTGGGTTCTGCTGGCTGTTCCCCAGGGGCTCAAGGTTTAGAGGGAGTCTGCAGAGGTTTCAGGGTTGCCTGGAGGGAGGGTGGGAGGGGCTGCCCAAGATGTGGAAAGATTTGGAATGATGATTCAGAGCCACTTGGAGGCCAGATATGTGGGTTCTGGACCCTCAGATCATTTGGGGCGTGTGGGAAGGACTCCTGGCCCTGGCCTGGTGCCTCCCTCCCCAGCCCATCCCAGTGTGAGGGTCAGGCTGGGGGAGGGGAGCCGGATATGACCCCATCCCCCAGCAGCTTCGCAAAGACCTGGTGAGCCCATCGCACCCTCCTCCCAGGGCCCACCCTGGCCTTTCCCCCCACCCCCATCTTGCTCTTGCCAGGCAGGGGGCGGTTGGGCTGAGGGTCCTGGCCCTGCTGGAATGTTGCCCGAACCCAGGCCTTGGCCTCTTTGGCCCTGCAGACTCTTTCTGCTCCCAGTGCCTGGCTGGGGCCGGCTGCCCCGGCACCCAGAGCGGGCTGACTGAAACCCAGAAGAATGTGTGGAACTTGCTTCGCGGGGAGCCGGCAGCCTCACTGCCCAGCCTGGTGGCGTCATCCTTGTCAATAGTAGCCTTGAGAGGGGAGTGGCCTTGTGGCTGCTGGGGGTGGTTGGGCCAGGGGCACCATTATGAAAGCCCTGGGAACAAGGCAGCTCTTTGAGGCAAGAGAATGTGGGGACTTCAATTCTCAGCCACCCCCAGAACCTATCCTCCTCCCTCCTGTCCCCGATGCCCACTCATGCAGGGTTGCAGGGCCCTCAGAGCATCCCCAAGGGCATCTGTGGTGTCCTTGAGATATCTTTAGGACTAGCTCCCAGCTACGTACCAGAGCCCTTTCCCCAAGGCATGTTTCTTAATGAATTTTAGGGGGGCATCTGAGCACAAAGGCTTATGGTGTTGAATGACTGATGGGCCCATGATGTATGTGACTAAATATTCTGTAAACTGAAGACCCCTATAGGTGTGTGTTAGACTAAAAATTTATTTAACCAATATTTACTGAGCGCCTTCTAACTACCTGACCTTGTTCTAGGTGTTGGGGTTACAGCAGAGAACAAAAGAGTCAAATTCTCTCCCCCACCCCATGTAATTTCCATGAGCTAGAGCAGGAAGACGACAAATATAATATGTCAGGGGGCATTAAGTGCCAGAAAAAATAAAAGCAGGGGCAAGGATAGAGCGTGATGAAGTGGGGTGGTCAGGAAAAGCCTCTGATAAGATGACATTTGAACAAAGGGCATCTGACGGAAGTGAGGGTGTGAGCCCTGCAGATATCTAGGGAAAGGGCACTCCAGGCAGAGGGAACAGCTAATACAAAGACCCAGAGGTGTGGCTTGTCATGTTTGTGGAAAGCAAGGAGTCCCCTGTGCCTGGAGCAGCAAGAGTGAGGGAGGGCACATCCATGTGGCCAGAGGGCTGGTAAGGGCGGATGGGCAGAGCCTTGGCCATGGGAAGGGCTTTGGATTTGCTTCTGTGTGAGACGAGAGAGATCACTCGAGCTGCTGTGTGAAGAGCAGAACATGGATGATCAAGGGCAAAAGCAAGGAGGCTGGGACTCAGGCCAGAGACAGTGGGAGCTCATACCAGGATGGTGGAAGTGGGAAGTGGTTGAATCCTGAATATACGAGGGCTGTCCGGCACAAAGCCAGCCATAAATGCCTCTGTTTTTCATATTACATGGCTGCGTACTTTCTGGACCACCCTCGTATTTGGAAGGTAAGGCCCAGAGGATTTGTTGGGTGTGGGTGGGACAGAAAGAGAGGGGTCAGAGGTGTCTGCACAGGCTTTGGCTTGGGCATCCAGAAGGATGGAGCTGCCACTAACTGAGATGGGGAAACTCCAGGAGATGCAGGCTTGAGAGGAAGATGGAGAATGGCAGGTAATGGAAGGCACCCACCACCAGGGCGGTGTGCCTTCTCCCTGCCCCCCACCTTTAACTTGGGGGGGGGTCTTGCTGAGTGTACATTTGTGGAGCTGCAGATATTGACACCTAAGAACCATCACTGAGGTCATGGTTTATAAATCTGTGTGTTTAATTGAAATATACCATCTTCCACCCATCTAGAACAGAAGGTCCATGAGGGCAAGGACTCAGTTTTGTTCGTTGCACTTTGCCCTGTGCTCTGTGAAAGTAGGTAAACATTTTATCGAGTGAATAAATTACTGACCGTGAGGAAGCCCGCAGGCCAAAAAGGCCCAGGCTCCTTGCTGAGGATTGGGAAGGACCTGCTTCTGGCCCCGGATGCAGGGGAGCTGTGCTTTCAAGCTGCTGCTTGGAGCAGGTGGGACAAGTCAGGGTGCCCATCCTGCTGCCTTCCACTTGTCTGTGCCCTCACTGGATTCAGAGCCCCTTTCCCTGGGCACTGCGGTTGAGGAAAACATGTGAGCTCAGAGGGCCCTGATTTCAAGTCTTGGCTTGGCCCCAATTGGCTGTGTGACCTTGGGCAAGTTGCTTCCTCTCTCTGAGCCTCAGATCAGAAATGGGGATCATGATGCCTGTTTCCTGGATGGATATGAGACCAGGTGGATGAACTTCGCTTGGTATCTGGAATGTGATAGGTGCTTAACAATTGGTGGCTGCCCTATCAGTCTTGTTCCTGCACAGGGCAAGGCCAGAGTGATATTTGACTCAGGGTTCCCATTGCCCAGCATGGCACACCTTCTGATCAGAACTACTGCCGTCTGTTGACCCAGGCCCTGCTCTGGGCTTATTGAATGAATGACAGAGGAAAGGGATCATTCCTGCTCCCTGTGCTTCTCTTCTGCAGTCTGAGAGCCCTGGATGAGACTGCATCTGATCTGTCATGGCCCCCTTCCCCCACTGAGGCCACAGCTGCAGGACAGAGTTCACCCTTCCACCCTGATTGCTCCTTCCTGGAGGGGGAAAGGACGGGGGCACACCCCAGGGTGTGGCCTGGGAAAGGCTGGGGCCTGTGGACCCATTGTCCCCTTCCCAGATGTGTGCAGTTGGTGGGCTCTGAGCAATGAGAGGTGTGGCCAAGTGGCTCCCTTGGGTGCAGAAAGGATGTTCATGCATCTTAAGGGGAGCTGCGGAGGGAGGCTTCCTGGGACTCCATCCCAGCCCCATCCTCCCTCGGGCCCACACTGGAGGAGGCAGGACCTTGCCCAGGGAGCCCTGGGAAAAACTCATTTGCTGGGGTTGGTGAGGTCACACAGCTCTAAAGCTGGTCCCCATAGGCTCTCAGAGGAACAGCAGGACTAAAGAGAAAGAGAAACACACGTGCACGGTGACCTCTCCCCCATGTTGTGCCTTGGGCTTGGGTCGCTGGGTGGGTCTTGTCCAGGTGTTTCATATTTCAATATTTTGGCATCTTTCCCCACTTTTTCCCCAGTCGCAGTTTGATGGGGAGGCAGCCTGGGGCCGGGCAAGGGGAGGACTTCAGAGGTGGCCTCGAATGACCCTACAGATGCTTCTCCTGGGGTGGGGCTGGCAATTCCCAGCTGCCTCTGGCCCCTTCCCAGCCCACCTCCGGGTCCCTGCCCCCACTTCTTCCTTTCCCGTCTCTCCATACTGGCCCCCAAGGAGCCAGCTCTGGCCCCCACCTCCTGGTCCTGGCCTCCCCTCCTCACCCCAGCTGACTCATCCTTTTCTTTGTTTGGCGTTTCCAGTTTTCACATAGTTGGGAACTGGGATCATGCCTCCTCTTGGATCCTTTGCTGGGCTGGAAGGATTGAAATTCTGGCCTCATAAATCCTAGCCCCACTGGCCTCTATCACTTAACAGCTACTCTCCCTGTCCTGCCTCCTTTTCTGCCTTCCTGTGATCCTTGGGCCAGAGGAGTAGAGACCTAGGAGTTTCCTAAGGACAGACCAGTGTCTTCTGTGCCCTGAGGCCTCCAGGGTTTCCTCTCCAGTGCCCTCAGCCACCCAGATCATCAGCCAATGCTCAGTGAATGTTCACACCTTCTCTTGAGTAAAAACCCCCTCTCCTGAGCCAAGCCTTGCATGAGGCTCTCTCTAGGCATTATTGCACATACTCCTCCCAGGAATCTTTCGAGGTTGACCTTACGATCTCCATTTTGCAGAGGGTGAAACTGAGGCACAGAGATGGGGAATGGCTGGCTCAAGTCATCCATCTAGTACATGGCATAGCTAGGAGTGGGGCTCAGGTTGTCTGACTCCAAAGATATCGTCCCTTCCTGAGTGGGTCCAGCCTGTTGGGTGCAGAGAGAGGACGATCTGGGAGGTTGGGCATAGTCAGGACTGGCTGCCTGGTGGAGGTGGACTGGGCCAGCCGTGGCAGAGGCTACAGTAAGCTGCTTTGTGGGCTTATCCAGCTCCTACTTACCTTACCTTTTGCCCCTGGGCATCCATCTCTATTTAATGGTAACTTCTCCAGGGAGATGGATTTGGTTTTCCCGGGGTTTGAGACCCTGGGGAACCTGGATCCTTCTCAGTCAGGTCCCAGGCTCCCTGTAGGTTTTGCCATTGGGGGTTCAGTGCATTTTTGCTGAGTGACATCCCCCCTGAGCCAGCTCTATGCCCTCCTCCATACTAGGGGATTGGCTGAAATAGAAGGCACAGAAGCACATGGCAGGGTCCACGTGCAAGCACCAAACTGTGTCATTTGAACATCCCTGTGCAGTGGAGAAGTCAAGAATTCATCCATCCATTTATTTGTTCACTTGTCCATTGCCCGAGGACCTTCTGTGTGCTAGACATCGTGCTCAGTGTTTTATCTTCACTGTCAACTTTCCTATGTAGTTGACATTGTACCTCCACCTCCCAGATGAGAAAAGGTTCAGAAGAAAGGAGTGACTTGCCCAAGAGCACACAACCAGGTGCAGAGGAAGGTGGGAGCTGAATTCAGCTCTGTGAGTCCTCCTGGAAGAAATTAGAGGCATAGCCCCTCCTCTCCAGAAGCTCTGGTCCTCGGCGAGTCAGGACCCACAGACCATAAGTACCCCGCACAACTCCAAGTCCACACAATAGCAGATGGTCAGGGAAGGAAAAGATCAATTTGGCGTGAGTTATCTGGAAGGACTTTCTGGAGGAAGTGGGGCTTATAGAGCAAGGAGGATTTGGGTGGTGGAGGAGGAAGGCACCCCCATTGTCCCTAGATTCACATTGTTGTCAAGTGTGTGGGCAGGAAAGCCATGGCCTGCTGCTGGAGTAGTTAACACTGAGGAAAGAATGAGAGGAAGTCACCAAGATAGCTGAGGTGACATCCATCCCAGTCCCCTGCCCTGTACCTGACCAGATCAGGAGGCAAGAGGTCAAGACCTGAGTCTCCACTTGGTTTCCAAGCCGACTACCAACCCTCTTCCGAAGGCCTTGCTTTTCTTACCCACAAAAGTGGGTTTCTTTCTTGCTCTTTTGCCGACTCAGAGGGAAGGGACCTGAGTTCTTGGAGAAAATTACTAGCTTCCCCTCAAGAGTTGGTGATGTTCCATTCTCTGGGGCCAGAGGGGGCAGCCCCATTGCAGAGCCCACACCCTCTTCCTTCATTGATGCTTCCAGCACCCCGGTGCCAGGGCCTGGGCCAGGAAACATGAAAGAGATGGCTCCCTGCTCCCTTAGACCTCCTTGAAGCCTTGCCTGTCCTCCCATGTGGACTTGGGACAACCCCTGCAGTGGTCTGCCACGTGGGTTCACCTCTGTGCTGCTGCTGAGCTAACATCCAGGGGCCCTGTCCATGTCTGTTTAGCGAGTGAGCATAGACTCGGAGTCAGGCGATTCCTATACTCCTCCTGGCCGTGCCTGCATGAGCCAGGGCAAGTCGCTTGGTTTTTCTGAGCTGGATTTTCCTCTGGTGCAAAAAGGGACCATTCATTCATTTATTCAGCAAACTTTTATGGAGTGCCAGCTCTAGGCCTGGCCCTGTGTTAGGTATAAGCTCCAGGCAGGGGCTGAAGGAGCTTCTAGTCTGATAGAGGAGTCAAGCTGGGTGGCAGACTAGTCAATAGAAGGGGGGGCGGGGCAAGTGACTGCATTTAAGGAAGAGTCTTCGAAGAGCTTTAGAGCAGGTTTTCAGGGACACACAACCATCTCTGCAAAGAGCTTTAGAGCAGGTTTTCAGGGACACACAACCATCTCTGGCAATATCTGGGGTCTTTGTGACTCTGTCTCAGCTCCATTTGTTATTCTAGTTACTGCACAGTCTGTTACCCTCAAAATTAGCTTGTGCGAAGAGGGGACCTGGGGAAGACAGCTCCCCTGGGCTAGGGCAGGGGACAAGGCCCTCAAGGGTCAAGAGGAGGGCAGGCCAGTTTTGTTGTGAGCCTCCGATGAGGTCATGGATGTGCGAAATAGTGGGGCTATTTATACTGAGTCTAGTTATTTTAATTTAGAAATGGAAGCTGTCTGCAGAGCTTAGGTTTGGGCTCTGTGGCACTGAGTGAGTTAAATGAGAGGAATAGGCCTGAAGCTCCTGCTTTCTTTCCTTCCTCCTTTCTCTCTTCCCAGTCCACTGAGGGGTGGGGGTGGGACATCAGGAGGGAGGCCCAGATCACCTGAGCCTGGATTTGACTTGAGGAAGTGGGAGGAAAGGGTTAAGATGGCCAGTATTTCCAGCTCCAGGGGTGGGAGGAGGTGGGGAGAGGGGACTCCCGTTGGCTGGGGCTGGGGCAGGAATAGGAATGTGTGATAAGATCAAAGCTTTCAGCCTGCCTGGGCCTCACCTTGGTTTCACCTGAGCAATTGAAGGGAATTCTCTTTGCAGGAGGAGGATGGAGAATGGTGACCCCTGGGGAAGGGAGGGTAGCCCGTCCTACTCTCCTCACTCTCCTCCTTGTAACCCTCCACAAGGCCTCAGGTACCCCTTCCCACTTATCCCCAACCTCCCAGAGGGCCCAGCTCTTGCCCTGGCAAGCACTGGAAGTCCTAGGGGTTACATTATTTGGCACATCCAGACTGGGGGAAGGGGGCACTCTCCTTACCACCCCCACCCCCAGCAGGTCTCTCACTCCTTGGGTTTCTGGCCCGACTCGGAGGCCCCTTTATGTGGCCTGTTAGCCCCCATGGGTTAATTCTGCAGGTTATACTTTGGGATAGTGTCTTGGGCAAGAGGCACAGCCCTGAGTCCTGTCCTAACTCCGTCACTTGCTGTGTGATCCTAGGTTGGTGTCATAATTTCTCTGAGCCTCATCTGTCCCCTGGGAATGGTAAAAGCTTCTTTGTAAGGTTTTGGAGAAAATTAGAGATCATGTCAATTTATAGCTAGAAGAGGCAGTTCATAAACAACAGGAGCTATTATTTGGTGATTTTCTTTTTCCCCCTTCAAGACTGCCCCTGGTACTTGGTCCTTGGTAAATTTGGGAACATGGTTTTGTTCTGCTTCCCCTGCCCCCAACCTTTGAGAAGGTCCCAAGGCAAGCCCCAGGGTCCACCTCCTGTCCAACATTCTTCACTTACAGGTCTTTATACTATAAGGAGGGGAACAGGGCAGGAAACACTGTGAGTGAAGGGGGCCTAGACCTCTGTAAGTGCCCTCCAGGTACCTGCTGGGACACCTGCCTTGGTTAGGGCTTCCTGACCAGCCTAAGTCTGCCAGGTGGTCCAAGCCACCCCTTCCCATACCAGGGGTCTCAGCAGCCCAGCTATGTGGAAAGTGGCCCCAGAATGTCCCAGCTGGGAAGGAGCCTGGAGCTGGGCCTGGGGTTACTGCAGCCTAGGCTCCCACGTCGCCCTCTGTCCTGCCTCTGTCCCAGTTAATGATTATTCTGGGCTATAGGAGAGCCTAGGGGGATGCCCATCCTCCTAGCTCCTTAACCATAGGTTGCACCCAAGGTATGCCAGCAGCCTGGATGGGTATTCCCTGCTTTAATGTGGCAACCCTGTTCTGGGGCACATGGAGTTGGGGAACAGGGAGTAGGGGCTTAGGAGTCACAGATTGACAGGCAGCCTGTTGCCCCTGAGGTCCTGGGGACAGACTTAGTTAGGGCCTACAAGATGTGGGTGAAATGTGAGCTAGGGCATAATAGGCGCCTGAGGTTTGGCGCCAGCCCTGTGAGCAGACCCTACAGTAATAACCGGGTGAGCAAGCCCCTTCTAGCTCATAAAAACCCCTGCAGAGAAGTCTGAGCTATCGGGTGGTGTGGTGGTTAGGGCATTGGGGCAGCTAGGCTTGGTCTCCAATCCCAACTCTGCCACTTCGGGGCTGTGTGACCCTGGGCAAGTCACTCTAAGTTTCTGAGCACCTGTTTCCTGAAACGACTAATACTAATCCCTCCTTTGCCAAGTTGTGGGAAGTGTTTAGCTCATAATTAATACTTGGGAAATGGTAGCAATTACTGCTATTATAGTTTTTGTTATTGGGAGAAAGTGAAAGTTGAATCCTAGTCTTGGGTGACCAGTGGCCCATGGCATGAGCTGGAGGTGTGGAGGGAGCTGGGGCTACCCAGGAATGTGTATGTACGGCGGGGGATGGAAGGGTGGAGTACACTGGGTTTTGGCGGGATCTCCTGCTCTCCCCAGGGCCACCTCAGTCCTCCCAGCTCTGGCTCCTCCCTGGGCTGGGTCCTGAGGCTGGCGCAGGCCAAGAATGGGGGAGGAGGGAGAATTGTTTATTTTGATACCATTAGGGCATTTTCCCCCACTGGCAGCTGCTATTTTGGGATGCCCAGAGAACAGGGGTATGGTTAAATTAGGTAATGCTGCTCCAGAAAGAATGTGTGAAGCAGTCCGGCCCGGGCTGCAGGGAGAGGACAGTTGGTTCACTCCATATAAAATTAAACTGCAGCTCGGAAAGAGCAACTCGGGTCGCTTTATAAGGTTATGGAAGATGGACAGGGAGACCGCTGGGAACTGCGTCTGGGCGAGTAGAAGTGAAGGCCCAAGGCCCCTTTTGGGGAAGCCTGGGCCCGGCCAGTGTGAAAGGCAGGGCTGATGTGGCCTGGGCTCCAGCCTCTGGCTGTCACTGGGGTGGGTGGGGCCTGGGGTGGTGTGATGCATGGGAAGGATGGCTCTGCAGACTTGGCCTTGAATCCTAGCCTTCTGGGCTAGGGCAAGTGGCTCAGCGTCCCTGGACCTCAGTGTTACCAATGGTGAAATAACAAGTTCCAATCTCCTAGGGATGTTTCCTAAGGATTAAATCTCTGGAAGAAAAAGCATAGCTAACTTTTATTGAGGTCTGCTGCGTTCAAGGTACTATTCTAACTCGGAGGTGCTCCATGCAGCCTGGGACTCACCTGGGAGCTTCTCAGAAATGCAGAGTCTCAGGCCTAGCCAGATCTATTGAATCAGAATCTAAACGCCAACTGGACCGTCCCAGGTCCCCCAGGAGATTCCTATGCATGTTAAAGCTGGGGGAGCTCCTCTTTACATGTGTTGTCTCATTTTGTCTTGAAAACCACCCCACCCCACAGCCCTGTGGTATAGGAATCCCCATTTGACAGGCATGAAGAGAGATAGGCAACATAGAAACTCCCTCAGTGTGCGTTCTCTCCCAAATCTGCCCCTTCTTCTTTAGTCTGGGCTGGGGTTGGGGAGGAATGGGGTGTCAGAGCCCCTGCCAGGACTGGAAAAAGTCAAGAGTGTCCCCTGCCTTTGAGACTTAATCAGACTCTCCTCTTTCCATTCATCCATGGGATCAGCAGTGCTGGACGGAGGTCACAGGAGATTGGGGCAGAGCCAAATTGGGTCCCCAAACTTCTAAACCACTATTATAACTTCACTAGCTGCTGCTCAGCATTTGGAAGTATCTAAAGATTTAATATATATTTTAATATAATATATGTTCATATGTGTTATATATAATAAATTATATATAATAACATTAATATATATATAAGGGCTATTCAGAAAAAATCCAGCCATAAATGCCTCTATTTTTATAATACATGGCTGGATACTTTCTGGATAGTCCTCATATAAATGTATGTGATGGCAAAACCCCAACCTGGTGTTTGTCCCCAAGGAGCTTTGGTTTTCCAGCAGGAAAGTAGAAACATTTGCTCAAGTGACTGTAAGTAAGACCACATCTCTAGCCCTCTAAGAGGAAAGAAGTCTCAAGGAGAAAAAGATGTCTTTGTAGAGTATCCAGGGAGACTTCAGAGTTGAGGTCAGCTTTGAGCCAGGTCTTAAAGAATAGATGAGTGGATTAGATTGGGACGAACAGGACCAGCATTCTAAGAGGAGGGAACAGCATACGCAAAGCCTAGAGGCAGGAAAGTGTGCCCTGTGGGGTGAGTGTTATCCAGTTCTCAGGAGTCTGGGGGCAGCACGGGGTCTGGAGTGATGAGGCGAGAAGGCCAAACCCAGCTTTCTTGTCATTGAAGATTCTCAGTCTTCTCAAGGACTTGGCTCCTCAACGAGCTGGGATTATTTAGTCTTCATTCTGCCCTTTCTTCATGTCAAGAAATCAGATTTTTATAAATGGCGTTTCCGAGCTTCTGGTCAGCACGTGATGACTGGTGTAGCCGACAGAATTCAGGCCAAAGCCGGGGCTTGCTGTCTTGATTAAGTGGATAGCCTTATCGCCCACGCATGTATGATTTCCGTTAGTTTTTTCCAGTGTTGACAGTAACCCTGGGTGGGGAGCGGAGTGGAGGGGCCAGGCCTGGGTTCTGATTTCACCTCTGCAGCTTCCCAGCTGTGTGCCTTAGGTAGGAAGCTTCTATTTCCTCCTGTGTGCAATGGAGATGGATCTTCCTCTAGACGTGGTTTAAGGATGATGTAATCTGCAGTGTCCAGCAATGCATGACCATTTAAGTGTAAGATTTCATAAAATAAAATTAAATGAGATATTTTAAAATGCAAATTCAGTTATTTGGTTGTACCAGCCACATTGCAAGTGCTCAGTAGCCACAGGTGTCTACTGGCTACGTTTTTGGACAGTGTAGATCTAAAACAGGGGTGTCCAGTCTTTTGGCTTCCCTGGGCCACCTTGCAAGAAGAATTGTCTTGGGCCACACATAAAATACACTAACACTAACAATAGCTGATGAGCTAAAAAAAAGGTCCGTGCATAATTTTTGCAATATTTTAATAAAGTTACAAATTTGTATTGGACCGCTTTCAAAGCTGTCCTGGCCTGTGTACAATTGGACAAGCTGGATCCAGAACATTTCCATCACTGCACAAAGTTCTTTTGGGTGGTGCTGGTATGTACAAATTTCCATGTGCACTCAGTAAGGAGTGGCTTTTAATTCCTGGTTCCTTGTCTCAGTTTGAGACCCCCAAGCTATGGAGCCCTGAGATCCTCCTGGGCCACCGTGGAGGTGGCCAGAATTGCCCCTCTGGTGGTCCTGTGCCATCCTTACTTTCTCCTCCGCAGCTGGGGAGGTCTTGCTCTCTACTCACCTGTCTCCACCCTCAGTGTTAAAAAGACCATGACTTGGCTCCACCCAGCCCACCTTCTCCCCTTAATTTCCCACCCACTCCCCACAGCCTGTTTCTGCTCATCTCCCTGCTCAGCTGCTGGCAGCTGGACTCTCCGTGTCCAGCCTCTGGGATTGCCACTGCCCATTCCCAGGGGGTGGGCGTGGGGGAGGAGGCCTCTCCTGGCCGTCCCCAGCTCCCAGCGGAGGTGCCGGCTGCCTGGGCCCCTCTCAGCAGGGCGGAGATGATGGTTTGTTGTGACGGGGGCAGTTGGGCAGCCTGCCCGCTCCAACACTCCCATATCTGGGCGCCAAGCATGCTGTTTGCACTTGGCCGGGACTCAGGGTCTGGCCTGGTGCCTGTGAGGGCTGGCCTGCTTTGGCACCCCTGGTTACAAAGGCCAATCAGTCAAGGACCTCCGCCTGGTCAGGACACCAGGGATGAGAGGCATGTCTGACACCTGGAGTTGGAGTACAGGATAGATTTCCAGCTGTGGCTCTGGGTGCCGAATGGGGACAAGGCCCAGGCGGGTGTAGACAGGGTACAAGCACTTGGGGTCCAGATTCAGGTTGATAGGGTCTTGCGTAAGGCATTCACACCTGTGCAGGGAGGAACATTGGGTCTGAGATGCCGGAGAAGCTCAAGGTCATCTCCCAGCATCGTATTCTTCCCTCCTTTTGGCTTCTTCCCTCATCAACTGGGAAGTGGACGAACAGGCATTGCTGGTCCAGGAGGGCTGAGGAGTGCAGGCCCAGCAAGGAATGTCCAGGACACAGAGCCAGGCTGGAGGAGTCAGAACGCTGCTTCTGCACACCTTGCCTGCTTTTCTCCCGTTCTGCCTCTCCCTGGGGGGTAGTAGCCCCTGGACACTTGGCTGAAAAGGAGGGTTGGAATCCTGGCCTTGACACTTACTCCATCTGTAACCTTGGACAAGCCTGTCTGAGCCTCATGTGCCTCATCTGAGGAATGGGGATAATGACACCTAGCTCTCAGGGCAGTTGGCTACTTAGATAACTAACCTCCTGGCTGTTTCCAGAACATTCCCAGGACACTCCTGCCTTGGGGCCTTTACAGCTGCTGTTCCCTGTATCTGGAATGCTCTTCCTCTATGCATGGACCAGCTCCCTCTCCATCTCTGTATCACCTTCCCCAACCAGACTGTAAAACAGCGACCCCACCCAGCCACTCCCTGCCCGCCTCCCCTTGCTGTATTTTCCTTTTTAGCACTCTCACCATTTGACAAATACTAGCTTATGGCCCAGCTGGCTCTGAGTAGACTCTCAGCTCCGTGAGGGCAGAAAACGTGCTTGGCTCCTGGAACCTGCTGGCATAGTGATTGGTTATTCCCCTCCTCCTTCCCCACACTTCCCAGTACCTGACCGCCACTGTTTATTGGGCCCTTACTGGGGGCCAGGCCCTGGGCTAAGCAGCTCCCATCTCAGCTCCATGAATTTCCCGGGCTTCCCATCGAGATTTTGTCACTTCCACATCAGAGATAAGGGGCAGGAGGGGGCTGCCGTGACTTGCAAAGTCAGCCAGCTGCGCAGTGGCAGAGCGGTGCGTGCTTCCAACTGCGTTAGTCCTACGCCAGACCTCACACTGAGCCGCCTCCTGTCTTGGGTTAATAAGATCAGCGCCTTCACCCAAATTCGGGTCTCAGAATCTGTTTGTCTGGATTGAGCAGATCAGATTTAGGGGTGGCTCTCAGTCTTTTTGGGGTGCCCCTTCCATTCCTCTCTTCTTCTCCTGGATTGGCTCGTTCAAACCTCTCCCACTGCCTCAGAATGACAGGTGCCCTTTGGCTGGGGAGCCCCAGAGGCCAACCTGAGACCCCAGGGGTGGGACGGGGAACACAGGGTGGGGCCAGCTCTGGGCTGTCCCTGAGCCATCTGGGGGCAGGTGAACAGGATGTTCCCTCAGGCGGCAGACATTCCCAGTTGGAGGTGGCAGGCAACGGGAGATTTACCATTTCCGTTCGGTAACCCGAGTCTCTGGGAGGTGAAAATTCTCCCTGCCAAGGACAGGCATCTCTCATTTGTCAGCCCTTCCTGCTATAACCTTGGCTGGGCCTGTCTGCCTGGGGCTTAGGACAGGCCAGAGGGACCACCTCTAAGTCCCAGAGGTTGGGACCGGGGCCTCAGGTGCTTGATCAACCCCTGCCCAAGACCCAGCTTAATGCCACCCCTCCAGAGTCCTCAGCTGTGTGGCCTCAGACCCCAGCCTTGGGGACAGAGGAGAAGGAGGTGACATTGTGCTAGGAGTGGTACCCTGTGTTAGGAGACGAGATCTGGGTCCTGGGTCTGCCTCCACCACCAACTTGCTGCGAGACTTCTTCCTTTCTTCCTGGAGCTGCGGTACCCTCTCCGAGCACCCAGCACACTGTCTGAAGCTCTCTGCATGCGGGATCCGGCTTATCCTTATTCCAACACTTGCGATGGGGGGCGCTAAAATGAAGCTCAAAGAGGTGGAATCACACAGTAGGCAGTCAGTGTCACTGATGGGATTTGAACTCAGGCTCTCCCGCACTGGTTGGTGTCCTTTGATGTCCTTACTTCACCTCTCTGAACCTCAGTTCCCCATTCTGATAAGTGAGGGTGTTGGGCCAGGTCACCCCGCCCAGCCCTGACAGCCCAGAATCCAGGACTTCACTGGAGCCTTTGCAGGCAGGTTTCTCTCGAGCCTTACCTAGCCTGTGAGGGGCAGAGCAGGAATTCTCCACAGGGCGTTCTGGAAAGGTCACTCTCTTGGCTCTGGTCTCTTGGATGGGTGGGGTTGGAGGGGAGGAAAGGGAAGAAGTGACACTTAAACCTGGCAAATGCCAGACACTAGACTAAGCTCTTAGGTTATGCAATTGAGTCTTCGCAGCAGCTTGGCGAGGTGGGCATTTTCATTCGCATTTTCGGACGCGGAAACAGGCCCAAAGAGGCCAAGCGATGTGCCCAGTGCTTCGCAGCTAGGAAGTTTCCAGGCTAGGGTATCTCGTCAGCTCTGAGTGGTGTAGGATGGCATGTGGCCAATACACATTTCCTAGGATGGCATTAATTTATTAATAAAATAAAATAAAAAACAGTCTTCCCAAAAGTCTGTGAACATGCCCCAGAATTTGAATACTTGTGCATCCAAACTGCATCTCCCAAACTGACACCCCAAGAATAGCCCAGGAATCTTTTGTTAAACTACTTCTCCACTACTTTGAAAAATATGGTCAGTCATAATTATGGGTGTGCAAGAGTTCAGAGGAGCAAGAGCTGCGTGGGCTGGGGTGGACTGAAAAGGATTGGCATGGAGCTGGGAGTGGAGCTGAGGGGGCTGAGAGGGGCCCGGGGTGGGGCCAGCCAAGGCCAAGTCCACAGGCTCCAGGAAGCCTCCCCGAAGGGTCTGAAACCCCGTCCATTTGCCAGCAAATTCACAAGGCCTCTTCTTGGAACCCCTTCCCACCCAGCTCCGCCCTGCCCATCCACCTCCCCCCAGACTCCAGGCGAGCTCAGCCCACAGACCTTTGCTCTAGCCCCTCCACCCTCTCCCCTAGACTTGCCCAGCAACTGGGTAAAAGGCTGGGGGGTGGGGCAGCAAGGCCTGCGTCCTGGCCAGTGGGTCCTGTGGGGCCAGGCCCCTGGGATTTGAGCAGTTGGCCACATGAGGACTGAGATGACCCCAGCCAGCCTGCTCCCCTCCCCTCCTGCTGTGGGGCCCTTGGCCCTAAGGCCCCAGCAGCTGTCAGCAGGAAAGGGTGACAGAAGAGGGCCAGAGGTGACTTCTCTGCCTGCCCCTTCTCTCCATGCTTGGGCCAGGCCCAGAGCTCTTACCAGCTGTTGTCAGAAGCTGCCAAGCTTTTGTTCCAGAACCAGCACTGGGCACCCCCTGCGGGGTGGTTGTGGCTAGTGTGGGGACATGGTCACACACCTCAGTTCCTTTGATCCTGCTAATGACACAAAGAAATAGGAATTAGTGCCCCGTTTTTATGGAAGAGAAAACAGATCCAGAGAGTCCAAGTGACTTGCTTGAGGTCACACAGCTAGTTCATGGAATCCAGGGACTGCTCAGGCCCCTGGCTCCCAGCTCAGTGTTCTTCAGGGCATGTTTGTGCAGGGTGATAGAGACTTCTGGGTTCCAGAGGTTGACACTCAGCTCGGCCATTTAGTAGTTTTGGGATTCCCATTTTCTTGCTTGTAAAATGAGGTAGAAATAGTATCTATAATAATATCCCTCTTGGGGTTGTTGAGCAAATTAAGTGAGATAATCAATGTAAAGTACTTAGCATAAGCCCGGGATGTTCTAAGTGCCCAAAATGAGATCTGGCAGTCTTACCATCAAAGAGTATTCGCCACCTGTGCACCCAGCACTTCGAGTGGTTCTATGGGGGTTAGGCACACATTCCACAAATACTTATATCAGTCCCTAAGTATTGATCTGGCACCTACTGTGTGCCAGGTGCCAGAAAAAGACCAGTGACAAAACATACAACATTCCTGTCTCTACTCATATTCTACTCCACGCTGGCTGGGGAGACACGACTTCATCTTAACCACAGAAGCCTCAAAGTGTTTTTACACTCAGGGTCTTGGACAGTGGCCCTGAGGGCTTCCTGGAGGAGGAGGCGTGCGTGCTGCATCCCACAGAGCCTCGGGGCCTGGCAAGAAAGGTTGGGAGGCAGAGAGTATGGGACGCAGCCGTCATAGTATGGGCAGCAACAATTTCAGGAAGGTCTTGTTAAGTTCATGGCCTCTCGTTCCCCAGGGAGGGAGGCCCAGCCAGAGTTTTAAATACTCCATGCAGCACGCAGCCCAGAATAGCCCCCATTGTCTTGGCAGGCAGCTGGGGGACCCAGGAGGATCCTGAGGGAGGCTGGCTGATCCTAGAGGCCTTTGGGCACTTCCCTATATGGTATTGGTGGTGTTTCTGCGAAGACTTTTACAGGGAAGGGTAAAAGAACCCAGCCTCCGCCTGGGTTCTGTGTGAGTGACGTGTGTCTAAGTGGGGGAGCGTGGTGGGTGGGGGACGCCCCGGGAGGGCTGTGTTCCCTAGTGAAGGTGCTCCTTTGTGCATCAGGCATGCGTGTTCATTGGCCCACTGGGCCCTCCACGGTGGGCAGGCCTAGCCAGGTCCCTGCCTGGGGCCTCCTGGCACCCTCTCCGGCTCTGACTATTTTGAGCACTCGCTGTGTTCAGGCTTGGGGAGGGGTGGGGAATTCTGCCCAGACCATAGATGTTGGGGACGCTGCCTGGACCGCCATTCCAGCCTCCTGGATCTTTGATCCCTGTAGACTCTGCCGCTGACTTCAGCCTCAAAGGGTCATGGATTCCGAGAGGATGCTGGCCCCACGGGCAGGGGCAGAGAAGGGCACCAGACAAACCTTTTCCCGCGGGATGTTCCCTGCTCTCAGTCTCAGGAATGGTTGTGCTTCTTCTAAGCAACGGGTCTGTTTTTTACCTCGTGGGACATGGAATCCAGGGACTGCTCAGGTTTCCCTCTTCCCATTGGCTCCCGGAAAGCTCAGAGCCAAATGAGTCGTTGCTTTCCCAGACCTCCAAAATCCAGCACATGGTGTCTGTCTGCTCACCTCACTCCAGGCTCCATCTGTCTGCCCTGCCCGAGTTTTTCTTACGTGTGTTTACTTGGATTTCTCCTCCTTGTAAGCTGCTTTGAGTCTTTCTGGTACAGGGTGTTGGGGGAGAGATAAAGATAAATGATGATGATGGTCATGGTGGTAAGGATGGCGAGGGGGTGATAACCCTTTGCTGGTCAGTTCCCTACAGTGCATTCCTTATGCTTGGTTCTTACTTTGTAGTTCCCTGCACTAGCCCCACCCTCTCTGCTGTTAGGAGTCATGGCCTAGAACTTGAGAATCCTGTAGTTGCAGAATTTCCCTGGCCTGAAGTGTCAAAGCCAGAGGAACCTTTGGGATTGCCTAAGTTGAGAGCTTTCAAACTTACTATTACTATTACAATGAAACCCTTATTTTATCAAAATATCATAGTGTTTTGATTAAATACTATAATATTTTGATAAATAACAGCAAACACAGAGCATTTACCGTGTGCCAGTGCTATTTGTAGCAGCTTAAATTTTTCCTGAATCCTCACAACAACCCTAGGAAGTAGATACTATTACTATAAATTATCACACCCATTTTACAGATGAGGAAATAGAGGCACAGGCTTGCCCATGGCCTGCCTCACAGCTAACCAGAGGCTGAACCAGACACACTGTGTGGAAGGTCAGAATATATAATGGAGAAAGGTAGATTTATTTTTATTGTAGAGAGTATTTGGGGAGAGGGAGCCCAAATTCTCTCCATCCCCCACCCCCTCACCCACTCTGTAAAGTGGCCTGCGAGGCTGCTGAGGACAGGACTGGACACCAGCGATCTCTGTGTTATCATTTGGCAGCGGGAGCCTGGGGCCCAGCGAGGGGAAGGGACCTGCCCAGTCTGGCAGGGTGGGCTGGAAGCCCGCTGAGAGTCCTTGTGGCCCACTCTGCTGCCTGGAGGTGTACCACCTCCTCCCTCCCTCCCCTTCCCCCTAGGCAGCCCCCAGTCCCAGTCTCTGCGCTCAGCTCAGCTGTCCCTTAGAGCACTCAATTCCTTCCCCTTCTGCGGCACGGGTGCCTTCAGACCTTCTGTGTGGTCCTAGGGGACTAGGAGTGACCAGGCGCCGGGCCACCCTCTCTGTCCCCTCCGATGGGATTCATCAGCTGAGAAGGCAGGATGATGGCCACGAGGGAAGGGGCAGCTCCTGTCTGGGTTCTCTCATCCTGTGGGAAGAACGTCCCCCTCCCACCAGCAGCTGGCCCGTCGCCCCCTGGCCTGCTCTTCCTCCATCCGCTCTGCGTTCGTGGGGCTTTCTGTCTTCAGGGCCCCTGTGGGTGGACAAGCCTTGCTTAAGGAGAGCTAGTTGACAGCTTGCTGAAGGAGAGGCAGACATTTGGGGCAGGGGTTCCCAAAATGTATCCTGTGGAACCCCAGTCCCATGAGGGTTCCAAGTTCAGCAAGTTTGGGAAACGCTACATATTCGCCCTGTTCCCTCATCACGGTGTTAGAGACAGTAGGACCGAGGGAGCCCACTCGGCTCCCAGGTGTGTTTGTCTGCAGGACCGTCCCCAGTTCCTCTTCCCGTCCAGCGTGACTGTGCCCTGGAACAGACATTAGTCATGAGGAAAGGGGACATGGGTACCCCAAAAGGAAAGGGCCCTTCCTCTTATTTCCAGCTCTGTTTTCCACAGGCCTGTCTTCTACCATGGGCTCAGTTGTGCCTGCCCCTTCCTGCTCCTCCAGGAAGCAGACGGGAAAGCCTTGGTGGGCAGGGGGAGCTGGCCCTCTTGGTTGCAGCTGTGGGGTGCCGTGGCAGTCTGTTTATTCCTGTTGCTGATCCCATGGGAGCAAGCAGGAGTAGAGCCTCAGAGGCTCGGCTGCCTGGCTGCCTTGTTCAAGGCCCTGGGGCCAGAGCTGTGCCCCTGCTCACCTCCAAGACCCCTGCCCGCTCCCTGGGATGCTGATCTGGGCAGTGAGCAGGTCTCTCCTTAGTGACCATGGGCAGCTTCTCAACCCCCCAGAGATGGGCCTCCTGACTGGAAGGCCCCAGGTGGCAGAGATGGCAGGAGGAGGGCTCAGGTGGTACAGCGTTCTTGGTTCAGGAGCAGGAGTCTGGCTTCCAGTCTCTACTCTTCCAACTCTGTGACTGTGGTGGGCAAGTCACCTTTCTGAGGCTCAGTCTCTTCATTTGTAAACCCCATTTATTCATTCATTAACCCAATATTATTGAACATCTACTGGGTGCCAGGCACTTTTAGGTGCTGAAGATACAACCGTGAGCAAAGTGGACAAAGTCCTTGCCTTCACAGAGCTGATGTGCTCATGTGGGGGATGGATGATAAACAGATAAACACGTAAACACAGGGTTGAATGTAGGTGGTGAGGTGCTATGAAGCTGTGTAAGGGAAGTGACAGAGAACTAACTAAAATAGATTCTGGACCTGGGATGTGGTCGGGGTGGGTCTCTGTAAAAGGTGACATTTAACAGAAACTAGTGGAGGAAAAGGAGTGATCATTATCTGTGGGCAATGTTCCAGGCAAAGGACACAGTAAGTGCAAAGGCCCTGAGGTGGGAGGGGGCTTGGTGTGTTTGAGGATTATTGAGATAAGTGGCAGGAAGCAGGGAGAGCACCCTGGGAGAGGAGATTGGAGAGGCGCGTGTGGGTGTATGCATGTGTGTAGGCAGATCACACAGAACCTGGTTGGCCATAATGAGGGCTTTTTTGTTTAATCTTTTGGCGAATCAAGAGCAATGGAGAGGCGTAGCCTAGATGGTTCAGGAAGTGCTCATTGTCATAGTGGTATTTCATTTCAACAAAAATCTGTGAAATTTCCACCCATCCTCCCATAGGCCTGGCACTGTGATAGGGGCTTCATTCATGAAATCTGTGGGCAGTGACCCTGGAGGGCAAGCCCGACCAGGTTGGTGCGGCCTGAAGGCCCATGGACACAGCAGCATTCTGCAGCAGGGCCACCTGGGAGCCAGAGAATCTGAGACCCACACCGGGCCGCAGGCAGGAGGCAGGCACGTGAACACCGCAGGCACTGTTGGCACCAACATCGGTTGGCAGATAATATTCAATCCCTGGGGATCTTTTTGCCGGGCAGCCCAGCCCGGAAGCTGTTTCCGCTTGGCCACCTCCATTGCCTTAGCGGCACCTGGCAAACCAGTGGAGCGGGGACATTTCCCGGTGGCTTCCTGCTTCCTCCCTAGTCGCTGGCAGACAGCTAGCTCACTCAGCACGAAGGCAGGATTATTCTTAGGGGTTTGTGGGGACAGGAGGAGAGTATGGGGGACTGAGAGAATTGGGTTCTATGACCAGCACCGTGACAACGGCACAACTGAGGGGCACCGCTCTTAAGTGGAAAAGTCTATTCAGAGCTGATTCCCTTTCGATCCTCTGCCACCTGGCACAGCGCTTCCCATTGCACCAAACTGCTGCTGGTCTCTTGACTGTGCCATACACTCTCCTACCTCTGGGCCTCGGCGCATGCCCTCCTCTGCCTGCTGCACACCCTCTTCCCCTTTTCCACCCCACTTAGGCGAATCTTTCAGATACAGCTGAATTGTCATTTCCCCTGGGAAACTGCCCAAGCTCCCACCCTGCCTCACTAAGGAGGGGACCCTCCTCTGGGCTCTTGCAGCCCCTGTCCTTCCTCTGCAGAGCTCTCCATACACTGTGTTGTCACCACTAGGTCTCCCCTTGGAGCTCCTGTCTATTTCCCAGATTTATCCCCAGGGCCCAGCACATAGTAGGTGCTCGATAAGGAGAGACCACAGTGACTTGAATTGAACCTTATGGGGCAGGTCTGATTGGTTATCCTTCTTTTAACAGATGAGAAAGCGGAGGCCACCTAGCTAGGAAGTGGCCTGGAGTCGGTGTTAGAGCAGAGTCTGCCCTCAACCCCACCAGCCACATCTCTCTGAGACTCGGGGTTCAAGTGCTGTTGCTGGGCTGTGGTGGTAGCAGGCCCGTTCGGGTGCACACCCCAGCTACATAGAAGGGCCTCAAAGGAGAGACCACCTCAGGTTCACAGGGGATGGGGCCACACAGAGTTCTATAGCCACACTGCCCAAAGCAGGTCCCACCTCGTTCCCAGTCCGTTCATTCGGTCGTTCGGTCTGCTGTTGCATCAGCAGATACTCACTGAATACCTGCTATGGGTTTTCTGTTCCAAAGATGCAACAATAATCAGAACACATGAAAATCACTGCCCTCCTGGTGCTTTTGTAGACATCGACAGGGATGGCAGGTGTGGAAGCCCCGCACATATTGTAGGGGCCACTGCAGTCTGCTAAAAGGGAAGGGTGTCAAGGGGCTTGCTGGTCCGAGGCCACACAGTGAGTTCGGGGCAGAGCTGGAGCAAGGAACAGGCCCCTGCTTCCTGCTCCTGATGGCCCTTCATATTCTCCTAGGGCCTGGCTGGAATGCAGCCTTTCCAGACCCCAGGCTTTGGTATGAGTTTAGAGAGGTCAGGGTCAGAGCCTCGGAGCTTGCGGAGTACACGAGAGAGGGCCCTGCTTTCAAACTGGATTCCTGTTGCTTTAGCCCTGTGGCCTTGGGCAGGTGACTTCACTTCTCTGAGCTTTGTGCCCTTAACTGTGAAATCCGGAGTGCTAGTGTCCACTTCACGCGGCCGTGGATTTGCGGGGGCTGAGCCTTGCAGAGACCTGCGTCCATGAGCACTTGAGGAGCCTAGGCCCTCGTCCTTAGTCTGGGAATCATTGTGCTTCCTGGCCAACTGGCTGGCAAAGGTCCTGCTGCCTCGGGAGCCTGCGTGTGGGGAGCTGGCAAGCCTCCCGAGTGGCACGGGCAGCACAGGCATGCCAGAGGAGGCTGTGGCCACCTCCTTTCCAGCCCGGCGCCCCTCTCAGCCTGCCAGGGGATTAAAGGCCTTTTGGCCTTTGTGTCTGGCTCTCCCGCCCCTGGCAGTTTTGCATCACAAAGTGCTGCCCCAACAGATTCCTTCTGCGGTGCACTGACAAGGCAGCCGCGGGCTGGGGGTGGGGCAGAGAACCTTGACCCTGTATCTGGGGCCTGGGTTGTAGCAGAGTGGGGCAACACTTGTGGGGTTGGTTACCTGGGACCCTGCATCAGAGCACAGGGGAAGGGGAAACTTGTCTGGGTCCATGTTCCTCCCTGGAGAATTGGGGTCTGTGGGTCCCTGCATCTTCTGGTTCCTCCACCAAGCCCAGGTGGGATACATGGGGCCGGTGCACCAAGCAGAGTCTGTGCTGGCAGGAGGCAGGTGGGCAGGCAGGGGCTCGTTTGTCCCCCACCCCCACACTGTCTCTGGATTTTGATGGGGTGAGCTCACTCCAGCCCAGATGCCTGGAGCCTTGCCCTGGGCAGCTGCAGCCACCCTGGGGACTGCGGTGCTCAGACCTTCCTGCCCAGCTGCGGGGGTGGTGGGGGGCTCAGCCCCAGATCTGGGCCGAGGGGGGAGAGGCATGTGAAGAATGTTTCCGGAGGAGTCTGAAGTCCCCAGGTTGTGCCAGGGTCGTTCCAGAGTTGGCCTCAGAGCAGGCAGACAAGAGCCTTGGAACTAAGCTTTGCTGTCACCCCCAGCCAATGCTCTGCCCATTCAGCCAGCCCAAGGCCTGGGCAGCAGAGGCAGACCCCTCCCTTCATTCCACTCCTGGAGGCTGACCCTGAGCCCACACCCCATGCTCCCCTGCATCATCTCATCCCCTTCTCTTCCCCCTCACCTCTACCTTACGGCCCATGCATGGTTCTACTTCTAATGCTCTTTGGACACATAGGCATCACACTGAGCTTCGTAAGCTTTAACCCGATTTACACAGGGAGACCTCTTTGAGCCTCCCATCTGCAAAATTGCAATAACAATACAAACTCAGTCCCTTAATTGAAACGCCTGGAGTCAGACATGTTTTGAAATTCAGAAGTTTTCAAACTTTAGAAGAGTGACATAGGGCACGTGCCAGCTGTGATACGGCGCCCTCAGTAGAGTCTGGGGCAACACCCCGTAATCAAACACATTAATATTGCTGCAGCAAAATGTGCGCCTGTTTACCCAAAGTGCACTGAATAAGCTATTAACAGCTTCATGTCAGCTCAGGTCAGGACCTGGCCAGAAATGAGCTCGTTATAAACTTATGTTAAAAAAACACACTCTTGGTTTTCAGAGCGCATTGAATTTCTCTTATTGCAAATAAGGGATAGTGGCCTTGTCGTGCTAACCCTCTCCGGCTGCTGTGAGGATGAACTAAAGGAGGGGGTCCACGCAGTGTTTAGGACAGCGCCTGGCCTGGGGGAAGCCCTCTGTGACCGTTCTGATGTCATCTCTTCCCTGTGCAGCTTGTCTTCCCAGCTCTGGTTTTAGCAGCTCCAGAAACTCGTATCTACACACATAACCGTTGCAAGGCCCACCACGCTCACTTAAAAACTCCTTTTAAAACCCTGTATCCTATGTCTGCCTCTGCACCTCTCCCTGAACCCCAGACCTTCTCTACCTTCTCTATCCTTCTCTAATAGCTTCACCTTTCACCTCCATGCTTCTTCCCAGCCATCCCAGCCTCCCTCTGTATCTTCACCCAGGCCAGGAGAGGCGGGCCCAGGCTCTGTCCTTTGTCTTCAAGGGGACTTGAACCTGGAGCTCTGTGTGTGCCCTCGTCCTCACGAGGAGGATCTGGACACAACCCAGCCTCGTGGAGCTGGTGTTTCCCAGAAGTCCCCTGCCTGTCTGGTACCTCCCAACCCCGCCTGTGTTCAGGGAGTGCCTGCCCATTGGGGGGCCACTCTGCCCACACCCTTGCCCCAAGAAATTGTTTTCAGCACGCTGGAACAGTCCCGTGACCTTGGCCTGATGAGTCAGCTGCCCCCACTTCCCCCACTAGGAACCCAGAGGTTCTGGAAAATCTCCCTCTCTGCCTGGCTCCTTCCTCTCTGGCCCAGGTCTGCCCTCTGGGCCCCTCCTTTCTGGCCCGCCATCCATCCGGTGCCAATGTCTGCCTAAAGCACCGGGTTCCTCTGGGAGGAAGCAGGGCTCCCTCACAGCCAGAAACAGGCTGGAAGGGGGGGAACCTGGGTTCTTTTTCTCTTTGGACCTTAAAGTCACAGACGGCTCTCCTTGGACCTTAGGCTTCCATTGCCGGGTCCAGGCCGCTGCCAGCTCACACATCCCATGATCCATCCTGGGAACTGATCGGGTTGGGGGTGAGGACCAACCAGCCCTGGGCTTCCTGGCCCAGCTCAGCGCTACCTCCTTTCCTGGGTCTTGGGGTATGGAGCCTGGAGGTCCTGGGTCAGTCCTGGCTTGGCCAGCTGCTCCCCTGTGATCTTGGGCAACATTTCTCCTCTGTGAAAGGGGGCCATTCACACTTGCTCAAGCCGCCTCAGGGGTCACTGTCAGGGTCAGACACTGAGGCTGAGGAAGTGCAGTGTGGTTGAGAAGGCTTTGCAGGAGTGACCTCGGTGAGTTTGGGCTCATTCCACAGCCCTGGTTACAGAGGCAGTGTGGTGCAATGGGAAGAGCTTAGCTACTGGAGCTGGACCACCAGGGTTCCAGTCCTAGCTCTGCCACGTAGGTCTTCAAGCAGGTGCCCTGCTTTGTTCCCCGTCTTCACAGTGGGGCTGTGTAACCTGGGTTAATACAGAAAAGTCCTTAAAGAAGTGCCTGGTGCATAGTAAGTGCCCAATAAATCAGCTCCTTTTAATCCCTGAGTTGACCCTGGACTTTCCAGGTCTGAATCCAAATTCCCTTCTGTGGTCACGTCTCAGGCTCCTTCGGGCTCTTTCTGAAGCCTCTTTCCGGCCTGGCTCCATCTCCTGCCCCAGATGTGAAATCCAGCTGCTGGAATCTTTTGATCTTCAGTTTTTCACAAGTGAAGGCTCTGCTCTTGCTGGCTTGGCCTTTGCTGCAGGCCCTGATCTGACCCTGGAGCCCTGGGACCTGGGGAGGGGGCTGCAAGCACGGACAGGCTGGCACGTGGAGGACCCATTCCCTGGGGTCCCTGGGGTGCGGGCTTCTGTCCAGGCCCAACATGCTCCGGATTCTCTCTTCCCTCTCACTGCAGATATATGTTCGTGGCATTTTTTTCAAGCTGAATCTCATTTTGCTACTGATTTCCTGTCTGGTACCAACCCCCCCGCCCCTCTCCTTGGGAGAAACTCTGAACCTTGCTCACCACCAGGATTCTCCTTTCCAGACAGCAGTCTGCAGTCTCGGGGGTGCCAGGAGTCTTTGTGCCGTCTTCTGCCTTGCTTGCATGGGGAGGAAGAAGGTAGTGGCAGTGACATAGAGAGAGCCCTCCCCAGGTCCCTCTACCCTCTGCCCAGTGTCGGTGCCCCTGTACCAGCCCTAGCCTCACACTCCTCTTAGGTCTGCCAGAGCCTGCTCAGGCCCCACTCCCCACCCAGTGGGAGCATCGCCCTCTCCCTCTACCAGGGGAAGAGGGAGAGCCCTGGTGGGAGCTGTTTTTGTGGTTCTTAAACCAGTAACTGTCAGAATCCCCTGAGCATACACAACTCTAACCCTCCCGGGGTGGAGAGCCTGACTCATGGCTCTGAGAAGCGGCCCAGGAATTCGTATTTCTCACCAGCTCCTGGAGGTTCTAAAGCTCACTCCTGGATGCGAACCTCATGACACAGCCCACAAGTCCACTGATCGCCTAGGACAGGGATGGGCACTTGTCCAGTGGTAGAGGGTGGGGAGAGGAGAAGGAAGAGGAGGAGGAGTTTGTCCATGCGTTGTGTGTGTGTGGGGAGGGGCGCGAGGCCATAGCAGAGGGTAAAGTGGGCAGTGTAGGCCTCACGCGAGGTTGGGCAGCACTGTCAACACAAAGATGACCAAGTGGTACCCAGGCCCTGCCCCCAGGGAGGGAGACGGACATAGACTTTGTGAGGGTGGATGGAACCTTCAAAGCAAGTCATCTTCAGGAAGCAGCTAGAATGAATAGCTGATGACAGGAAGCAGCTAGAATGAATAGCTGATGACATTTTCTCCCAGTCATTCAAGTATTCATTGAACGCAGATGCTGAGAAGATGGAGATGGATTAATCGTAGTGCCTGCCTTCAGGGTACTTCCATTCCAGGTGATTACAGTGTGAGCCCCGGAGGGCCCGGAGCCCAGCACAGGGACTTAGGTGGCAAGGAGTTGCAACAAAGTCTCCCAGAAAAAAAATTGTTTAAGTTATCTTTATTGAGGTATAAATTATACAAGGGCTGTCTGGAAAGTATTCAGCCATGTAATATGACAAATAGAGGCATTTATGGCTGCATGTTTTTCCAGTCAGCTCTCGTATATAATAAAACAGACCTGTTTCAAGTGGACAGCTCAATAACGAGGAGTTGTATACACCCAGAGCGCCATCGCTCCAAAAGGCTCCCGGGTGTCGCTTCCCGGTCAGCCCCTGGGACCGCCGCTGGTCCCAGGCAATTCCATCTTTCTGTCACTTTAGATTAGCCTTCTCCCCCTGGCGTTTCACAGAGTATGGGGTCTTTTGTGTCGGACTTCCTTCACTCAGCGTTAAGTGTTTGAGGTTCGTCCGTGTTGCAGCGTGTATCCATAATTTGTTCTTTTTTAGCATTTAGAGGAGGTGATGTTTAGCTGAATTTTGGAGGATGAATTGAAGCTAGCCAGATAAACAAAGGGAGGAAGGGCATTCAGGCAGAGGGACCAGCGGGGATAAAAGGCCAGAGGCCCCAGGACGTGTAATGTGTGGAGCCGGCGCGAAGGGAGGAAGACGCAGTTTTTTCTTCTCCTTGGGCCTGTCTCTGGCTGCCAGGGAGGGCTGGGTTTGGTTTTCACAAGTGAGACCGTTTCCTCCTGGCCAGGCTGGGCTCCCCAGATAGGGCTGAGGCCAGGGCAGGGCACGGAACACTCCTGCCAGGCCATCCAGAGCTAGGCGTGCATTCTGGGGCCACAGCGAGTCCGTGCACTCTTGTGGGAGGGGGTGCTCTGGGGCTCTGCTGCGTTTGTTTTCCTCTCAATGATCTGGTAAAACTCCTTTGGAGAAATTTCGATCTTGTCTAAGGAAAGAGGCATTCACTGCCCACACTCACACCTGAGAAAGGCAGGTGTGATGGCTGCTGCGGCCCTTCGGCTCCAGCCTTTGGGATGCAGGATCTCAGCAGACCCTCAGCAGCAGCCTGAGGTCACGGGGAGTTGACACCACGCCTGTCCTGCCTGTCCTTCGGCCCAGTTGTTGGGCTCCGCCCCCTGCCTCTGCACAGATGGGCCTGTCAGTGCGGGGTGGGGTGGGGTGGGGTGAGGGGGCGGGGAGGGACTGCGGGGTGCCAGAACTAATTCTCCAACATGGCTGGAATGTTCCCTGTGGCCTGGAGATTTGGAGGCCAGACTGAGGCAGAAAGAGGTGGCCAAATGGCTTGGGGAAAGGTGGGGGTGGGGGGTGGGGTTGCAGGGGCAGCTGCATTTGGAGGCAACAGCTTCGAATGAGTCACCCTGTTTCTGCCTCTGTCCCCAGTCCACGCTGCCGCTGACCCTCTCCACCCTTCCACCTGCCCATGTGCTCATCTTTGCTGGCCCAGGTCACCCTTTACCTGCCTGTGTCCCCCTGTCCACTAACTCATGTCCTGGATCTCCCTTGCTTTCTCCAAAGGAAGAAAAGTCATCACTTGCCAAAGAGATTTTACTTTTCTTTTTTTTTGGTGGATCCCTGGCTGGGAATCGAACCCAGGCTGCAGTGTTGACAGCGCCGAAGCCTTAGCCACTACACCACCAGGGAATCCTTAATTTTACTTTTGTCTGTTTATTTGAGGATTCATTCAAACTCGGTTTGGGCTCAGAGGCCTCCAGGGGTTAATGGGATTTGGAGAAACTGAGTCAAAACAGTGGTTCGGCCTTAGCTCTTAGCTGAACTATCTCTGACTTAACCACGGGAGAGCTTTGGGTTGGTGGGGGGACCCTGGGTCCCACTTGAAGGGAGGGGTGGGATCCTGGGCTTAGCGAGAGCTGGAGTGTGACGCAGTTGGCTGTGTGGCCTCCCACAGGTGACCTACGGGTCAAGGGCGTACGATGGCTTATCTCTGCCCGAGGATGCAGAAACGGTCACAGCGGGCCGGGCTGGCTGGAGCTATTTAGACGTTTCTGACGACGAGGACTTGCTGGCGGATGGAGAAGCCTCTGGAGGTGGGCCGAGGGTTCTGGTGGCCAGTAGTGGGGGCGGGTAAAGGCAGAGTCAGGATTGTTCCCACTGGGCTTTAAAGAGACCCCAGGAAGCTTGCCCAAGGTGGCACCTCCAGAGATGGGCTAAGCACTGTGTGTGGCCTGAACTCTGGTCCCAGTGACTCCAGGATATTCCACTTACAGCTTGTGTGACCCTGGGCTGGTGGCGGCTCCTCGGCTGCACTGGTCCCCTTGTAGCCCGGGATGATCAGGACCCACGGGGAAGTGGTGGGCAGTGCACAATGGGGGGCCATTACCAGCCCTACTCCACCTCTGCCTGCTCTCACCTGGCCTCTCCCACCCAGCCGCCCTTGGTCCACACCCTCTCTGATGGAGGCTTCCAGACCTACCTACCCAGGCCAGCCCTCCCAAGGCGTGGGGAGGGGGTAACAGTTGTGTTTTTATGACCTTCCCCGTTATGTGCCCAGAACAGTGCCTGACACCCAGTAGGTACTGAACAAATGTTTGCTGCGACTAAGTCTCTCTTTTGCTTGCAGATGGCCTGGGCAGTGGGGACGTGGGTAGCGGAGACTTCCAGATGGGTAAGTTGCAGGGGGACATGCCATAGGCTCCTATCCTGCCCCTAGGGAAGCCCCAGAGCAGGTCTTCCCAGCCACAGAGGCCCCATCTCCAGGGTTGAGGGCCTCGAGGACTCTCTGGGCCTGTGTGGGGGTGGCCTTGTACCTGCTCAGTGACCGTTGTATGAACTGGTTAACCTGGGCCTCTCCAGGAATGGGGTCAACTCCCTTCTGCCAGCTTCTCAGTGGGTGGCTTCACCAGTGGGTGGCATCCTCGCTGGGCCAGTGCAGACACCCTGGGTGGAGTGGTCCTGACTGTGACCTCTCAGCACCTGGGACTCAGACACCGCCTGAAGCTTCTCCATGTGTAGGGTACCCGGGGCCTGGAAGGGCCCTTAGGCACACAGCTCACACCCCAGAATGGCCTGTGCTGATGTGTCCCTGGGAGCTGCCTTGTGCCAAGCCAGGCCTGCCTGTGGAGGCCCTGGTCCAGTCCCCGCTGTCCATTCGGAAATATCTGTGACCCCTCCATGGAGTTGCCCACTGCAGTACCTCTGCCCCCCCTGAGTCGCCCTTGCCAGTCCATCCCGTGCCCCCCCACTCCCACGAGAAGCAGCTGTGAGGGCAGCAGAGGCCAGAGGTGGGGGAAGGGTGGGGATGGGAAGTAGCAGCTGAGGAGGGCCCCCGAGCAGGGCAGGAGCTTTTCCTTGTGGGTAGGGTCAGTTGGTGGGGAGATGTGGGGCTTTAGACCTTTCGGGCCCAAGCTCTGGCACTGGCCTGCTGCCCCTGGGGCCAGTCCATGCAGCTAGGCTGAATCTCAGCCTGGAAGGCAGCAGTTGTGTCTCTGATTCCCAAGGGCTCAGCAGGACTGCTTCAGCCTTGCCCAACAGCCTTGCCCAACAGCCTTGCCCAGGGACAGTTCCCTCCTTGCGCTGCTAAGCAAGGGTCATCCTGACCGTGATGGGGCGGTCCCTGCCTGGGCTCCCTGCCTGGGCTCTGGCGCAACCCCAGACCCTGGAATGTAGCCCCTGTGATGGCGCCTCCCCTCTCGCCTCTCTTCAGGGCTCTGGCTTCCCCAGGCCCTGCCCCAGCCCTGTGTCCCCACCCCCTCATCTCCTGTGCCTCTTCTTGGCAGCCGCGGCCCACCTCCCCTCACCCAGTGTCTTTCCACCTTCTGACTAGTCTTTCTTTCCCACCCTTGTCTGTCCTGCTCTGACACTGGTCCCCACGTCTCCCCTGCTCCCCACGTCCCCCGCCCGGGCTGTCCCTTTCTTACTCTGTGTGCCTCTCTCTGCCTCACCCATCCTCTGCCTCATTCTGTCTTTCTTGCTCTTTCTGTCTGGCTCACCATCCCTGCCCTTCCTTTGTCTTACCTTCTCTCTCTCATTCTCCCCCACTTTCTCTGTGTTTCTGTCTCCATCGCTCTGTGTCTGTCTCTCCCTTTGGTTCTCTTCACTTCTCTTGCTGTCTCTGTCCCTACTCTCCTGCCTCTCTGCCACTCCACTCTGCAGGCCCTGGGCCACCCCTGGGCCACCCTCCTGTACCTGGTCTGATGGTCTTGGAGCCTGATGAGGAGTCTCCTCTCAGTAAGTGACCTGCTGGCCAGGTGGGGACTCCTTCTCCCTCTGTCCCTCCCTACCTTCTCTCCCAGCTTCCCCTCACTCCTTCTCCTTCCTCTTCCTCCCCAGCCTGCACTTTGTCACACTGGAAACTCGAGGCACCTCCTTGCAGGGTCTGGGGCCAGGCCAGCCCCCGCCCTGGCCCACTGGCCCACCTTCTCCCCTGCCCTGCCCAGGACGCAGTCAGGCCCCATCTGGTCACTCAGTCTGAGCACAGTGGGCTAAGCCTGGTGTCTTCCCCATAGGGTGCTGGTTGGGCAGGAATGAGTGTGACAACCCCCCAGGAAACAAGGCTGTAGAGTCTGGAGACAACTGCATCTACCTCTGGACTGGCCTATCCTAGATCCACCCAAGGGACCCAAAGGGACCCAGGGCTGGGGTTCAGGGGGCCGGGTGTGTGTGCGAGTTCTGGTGAGCAGGGACTGAGCGTGGGGAGTAGGTGGGGTAGCCTGCATTCCCCACCTTCACCTGGATGCAGGGCAGCTCTGGGCCTCCTGTCCCTTTAAGCCTCTGACTCCAAGCGAGCGCTCCAGAGGTCAGCGTGAGGGCCATGAGGGCTGGCTGGGGCAGGCACCCAACAAACACCCCCACCCCCAGGCAGCATTGCCCCATTCCAGCGTCCTCGGCTCTGGGGACTGGTTCCTGGGACAGACGAGCCTCACCTTCTGCCCCAACCCTCAGGCACCGGCTGCAGAGACACAGCTTAGAGTGGAAGATGGAGAGGGCTCGCCCTGCCCTGCCCCTGGTCTGGGAGAAGGCCGGTGGTGGGGTCAGGCTGGAGGGTCTGTGCCCTTCCCAGGCCCTAGTAGAAAGAGGCTTTGTGGAGTCCCGGGCCCTCCCCCGGGATCGGGCACATTCCTGGGCAGAGGCCTGGCCTCCTCGCCCGCGCTGTGCCATGGGGCTGAGGCCAGGGGCCAGGGTGGGGGGACTCTCAATGGGCCTCTGTGCCTGCTCACAAGGGGCCTCTGTGGCCAAGCTCATGGCCCCCATACTCCAGCCCCCAGAACTCCGCCCACCTGGCACCCAGGAGCCCAGCCCGGCACCATCCCTGTGGTTCAGAGCCGACAGCACCGCCCTCACAAACACCCTGTCTTGGGGTAGGAGTCCACTCCTATACCTTGCTCCATCCCCATGAGGCTTGCTCAGCCCGAGCCACAGGGAGAGGGTCCTGGCTCTGGGGACGTGTCCACCAGAGTAAAGATGGAGGAGGACAGGCCTGACGGCCTGGTCCAGCTGATGCCACTCCCTGCTCTGCCACCAACATGCTGGTCATCTTCTGCCTCAGGGACTTCGCAGCTGCTGTTCCTTCAGCCTGGAATGCTGTTCTCCCACATAGCTCCCCGTGGCCCACTCTCTTCCTTCTGCATCCCTTTTGCAAAGAGGCCTTCCCAGCCTACCTCCATGGATTTCTTGCTTGTTTGTTTCATTTCCTGTCTCCTCTCACTAGAAAGTGATCTCTGTGGGGACAGGAATTGTCATTGGTGGAGTTCACTGCTATAGGCCCTGCCCATAGCACAGTGCCTGGCATATACAGTAGGCCCATGATTCTTATTGATGATGCTCTATGGTTCATGGGTATCAGGGCAGGATCTATGTGATGTGGGGTAGAAGGTGCTCTGACAGGGAAAGCAGAGGGGCTGGGGAAGCCCAGAGGAGGGGTCTCTAACCCAGCTGAGCCTAGGGGAGGAGGGCAGTTCAGGTGGTCTTCTTGGAGGAGGTGATGGCTGAGCTGAGTCCTGAGGGATGAGTAGGAGCTGGCTAGGGAAGAGTAGGTACCCATGCCACAGTCGCACGAGAATAATTTCTGTGCCAGGCCAGCCCCCACAAAGCCCTTTTCTTGTCCAGCTTCATCTGAGCTACAGGAGGTCTCCTTTTATGCACCATCGCTTGCTTTCTGGATCAGGCTGTTTTCTCTATTAGTTGAAGCCCTTCACCCAAGGGTGAGCCTCGACTTTGACCCTCAGCAGGCCCACAGGGGCCACCACCGCATGTGCTAGTGGGGCAGTTCTGGGCACACACCTGTCAGCCTCAGCAAGAGGCCTCTGGGGACCATCCTCCCATTTCCACCCCCTGGCCCAGTTGCCTGAGGCCACCACATGCCAGGCTGGGCCCTTCACAGGGACACCCCCTCTCCTTCCTACAGTTTATTTCCGAGCCCTGGTGAATTTCACGCGCTCAATCGACTACAGCCCTCAGCTGGAGGATGCAGGCTCCGAGGCGTTCCGAGAGGTGTCTGAGGCTGTGGTAGACACGGTGAGGTGCAGGGGCTTTGGGGCGCTCCCCGGGTATGGCGGGACAGGACTGAGCATGAGGTGAAGGGATCTCCAGGGGCTGACGGTACTATGTCCCTCCCCAGCTGGAGTCAGAGTACTTGAAGATTCCCGGAGACCAGATTGTCAGTGTGGTGTTCATCAAGTGAGAAGGGTCTCCCGGGGGGGGCTGGTGAGGGATGACGGGTAACCCCGAGGGAGCTGACAACCATGGGGAAAAGCCTGGGTACCAAGGGGGGAGACAGGGGAGGCCTAATCGGTGAATCTCTATTGGTGGAAATTTAGGAATTGGTGGTGAGGGGGATAATTTGGACCTTAACTTGCCTTGCTTGGGGTACAGGCTGTTTAGGAGAAGGGCAAGGGTCAAAAGACCAGGCCGATGTATCAGGCAGAGGGGGTGAAGGAGGAGCCGAGACCTGAGGCATCTCCCTCACCCTGCTCCCCTGCCTCGTGCTCATCTCTAGGGAGCTGGACGGCTGGGTGTTCGTGGAGCTGGATGTGGGCTCTGAAGGGAACGCAGACGGGGCTCAGATTCAGGAGGTGCTGCACACGGTCGTCTCCCGCGGCTCCATTGGCTCCTACGTCACCTCTCCCCAGGGATTCCAGTTTCGTCGCCTGGGTACAGGTGAGCCCGTCCTGGAGCCTGGGGTCACCTCCTCCAGTTTCTCAGACTCGTGTGGGTCCCCTCTGAGTGTCCCCACCCTAGACTCTCTTTGCTAGGGCTTGCACACCGCTAGGGCCAGGGAGCTCGCCACCCTAAGCGTCCGCCCCATCAGTCTTTATGCCCTTTGGCTTGGGTTGAGCATAATCTGTCTCCTCTAACCATTAGGCCCCATTTCCGCTCTCTGTCGACCTCTACCCATTGTCAGTAGGCTGTAATTCCTTTCTTCAAATGTAGTACTTTTAGGTGCAAAATGCTTTTGTGCTTAATAAGAACCAATCATTAATTACTGAGCACTGATTATATGCTAGGCACTCTGTGAGACTCTTATTCAGTCATCACAATAATTCCTATGCAGTAGATGGTATTCTTCCTGTTGAGAGATGAGGGTGATGAGGCCCAGCCAGGAAAAATGGCTTGTCCAACTCCATGTACACAGGTAGTGGAAAAGCCAGAGCTTAAAACCAAACCTTGTGTCTGTGCCAGTCTTGCCAAAGCCTGTGACAAAATGAGATGAGAAACTGAGGCTCGGAGAGGCTCGAAAACTGGCCCAAGGTCACACAGCTGTCAGATGCAAAGGCCTGGCCTCCTGACTCTCAGTTGGTTGAGGTTCTTTTCATGGTATCCTCTTGTCTCCTGCTTTGACTCCCTGAGTCTCGTCTTCTCTAGGCCAAACCGTTTATGCCTCGCAGGTTGCCGTTCTCAGCCCTGTCTCTATCTCAGTCCCCTCTCCTGGGAAGGCTCCCACAGGTCATCGTCTCCGACTCAGTGGAACCTGAGTTGAACAAATTCCACCCCTACCATAGTGTAGCCCAGTCAGAAAAAAATAGTGAAACCATTATCTCCTTCCTTTTGCACATAAAACCCAAAGGTCAAGTTCACTCTTTCAGCATCCCTGGGACCAGGTCTGCAGACTGCTGGGGGTCCAGCCCTCTTCTCCCCACTTGTCAAAGAGTCTTCCAACCTAGGGATAGTAAGATGGGCTGGCTCAGCCCTGCAGCCCACAGCTCCCAGGCCCCGGGTGGGCTGGCCGCTGACCACACCTTCCTTTCCAGCACAGACACCCCCGCCCCCTTTGGCCGCTGTGGCGGCTGCGGTGACACCAGGTGAGGAGAGTGTAAGCCAGACCCAGGCCCAGCGGGGTAACTAAAGTTAACAGCCTGAGGGGAAGGAAGGGCGAGGGCAAACAGCGGGGCACGGCCCTCCTCCCCTTCCTCTGTGCCCTCGCCAGATCAGGTCGTGGCTTGCATGTGTGTGCTGTAGTGGTTGCATGTATGTGGCATGTTAACCATGTGTGGGGCCTGCGTTGGGCTGGGTGAGGCGACTGCCACATATCCCACGCCCCATGTGTGCTGTGGACGTGTCCACCATGTACTCCTTGCCCTCCCGGAGTCTGCCAGAAGGCGCGGGGCCTGACACAGGGCACCAAAGCCCACTCCCAGTCAGCAGTGCCTGTGCCGTCCATGACACCTTCTGCCAGCATCCCCCTGCCTCTCTGACTCCCTCCAACCCCACAGTGCCCCAGGTCCCCAGAGTCTGCACCGAGACCGAGTTTGCCTGCCACAGCTACAATGAGTGTGTGGCCCTGGAGTATCGCTGTGACCAGAGGCCTGACTGCAGGGACATGTCTGATGAGCTCGATTGTGGTGAGGGGCTATCTGGGGGCACAGTGGCCTGCAGATGCCATGGGAGGGTCAGGGTACGCCTGGGCCTCCAAGTCAATCCGGCCTATGACGTTTGGGTACGGGCAGAGGGGTCTGAGGGAGGCGGGCAGAGACATGGAAGGGGCATTGGGTATGGCAGGGAGGGGCTGGGGAGTGGGGGGACAAGGGGTGAGGACAATATGCCATCTCTCTGTGACAATAAGCCAAGTGGGCTCTGTCGACAGAGAAGCCAGTCCCAGAGCTCAGATCTATCCCACCCCTTTTGGCAGAGATATCAACTATACCGCCCCCACCAGAAGCAACCACCGTGCGGCAGCTACCGTACACCCCCGCTCCCCAGCCTCTGCTCCCCAGCACAAGCAGACCTGGGCCCTGTGGGCCCCATGAGGCCACGTGCCGCAGCGGGCACTGCATTCCCAAAGACTATGTCTGTGATGGGCAGGAGGACTGCAAGGATGGCAGTGATGAGCTGGACTGTGGTGAGGACTGGGCAGGATTGGAGGTGGGGGTGCTGGCCCTGGGAGGGTCTCTGGCTGAACCCTGCCTGGTCCACCCAGGCCCCACTCCGCCCTGTGAGCCCAACGAGTTCCCCTGTGGAAATGGGCACTGTGTCCTCAAGCTGTGGCGCTGCGATGGCGACTCTGACTGTGAAGACCACACTGATGAGGCCAACTGCCGTGAGTGTCCCAGGCTCCACCTGGCGCCCCTGTCCCTCCCAGGCCTGCTTCTCCCTGCCCCGTCCCTCCTGAGGCAGGTTGGGTTGCTCGCTCTGCCTGAGTGATGAAGACTCTGGAGACATATTTTAAGGGTTCTCTCTCTCTGATCCCAGCAACGAGGGCCTTTTGCGCTGAGCTGGCCTTTGTAGCAAATAGTGTTGCCAGACTGTCTGTGATTGACCTCTCTTTATTTTTTTTCATTAGTTTGTTACTATTAATCTTGCCTTTGTTATTTGTACTCATGTGTGGGTCAGATGAGTGGCTAAGAGGGCTTGATAGACCAGTGTCCCTTGATGATGGGGTCCTTGATGTTTGTGGGAGTCGAAGCCCTCCCCCTTGTGGGCCTAGAGGATTTTCACCTGGATCTAGTTCTGAGTTATTTGTTCCTTCATCATCCCAGCTCTTAATCTATCTACCCACTGTCCAACCATCCATCTGTCCAACATGCTTCTTCACTTTCATCCATCTGTCCACCCACCCATTCATCCAACCATCCATCCATCCTTTGTCTGTCCATCTGCACAGCTCTTCGACCTGTCCACCCTGTCAGCTCTCTAACATCTTTCCTCCTGTCCATCTCCCTACCTATTCTATTGTCTATCCATCCATTGTTCATCTGTCTGTCCATTTATTTGTTTAATGTCCTTCCTCTCATCCATCTCTCCATCCATTTATCATCCATTGTCCTTTCCTGCTCTCCATGCATCCCTCCATGCATCCATCCATGCATATAACCAACATCTTTCCTCGCTCCTGTCCACCTATCCTACCATCTGTCTAACCATTGCACATCTATCCATCTGACATCCATACATCTAGTCAATTTATAGGCATTATGACAGTTAAATGGGTGAGGGTGGAGAGTCAGAGACCATATCCTATAGCATCTCATGTGTCCTGTCCTTTGAGGGGAAGCCTGGGGCTTATCAGTCCGAGATTGAGGATAATCTTCCAACCATTTCTCTGAGAACGTGGGTCACACATCTACATGCATGCTGACATTTCTGCTGTCCACTGGTCCAGCTTCTCCTCCTTGCCTTCCCTCACCTGCCCTACTCCAAAGCAGACACTGCGGAGAGGCAGCATCATGCCTCAGACTCGCAGCGTTTTCTGATGACCTTCCTGTGGCTCTGAGCTCACCTGACAACACGGCCCCTGAGGAGAGAGAAAGTAATTGAGGGCTTTAGTTAAAAATTGAAAAGTGTTTCTCAGAGGCCTCTGCTGGGAATCAGTCAAAGGAAGTCCTTGTTGACAGAACTCAGGACACAGAACGTGACAGCTGGATGGCCCTGGGGGCTTGTAGGCTGTTGGAACAGAGGCCGCTGAGGCCCAGCCACCTCCTGGCCTCCTGTGGAAATGTGGCCTCTGCTCCTGCACCACTCACCCTCTCCATTCCTGCCTGGGTGTCTGTCCCAAGCTCAGTCTGCTTGAGGAAGAATATCAGTCACTGTCTACTGGAGTTGCCTAGCTGGGGCCCAGGCCAACTCTAGGCCTCTGGCCAGGCCCTAGGTGGCTGCCTCAGGTCAGGAGCCACCCCTGGGCCAGTGAAAGGAATGCACAACAGCAAGGTCTGGGCTGTGGCCAGCCCCTTGCAAGTGCTTTCCAGTAAAGAACTGCCCTGTGTATTACCCAGAGTCCAGAGATACTGGCCACTGTGGCTGTGCCTTTGACGGGGGCCTTGTGCTTCTGAGGGTGGCCAAATGTCCATCCCTGACGGGAGGAACTGAGTGACTGTGACCTACCAGGTATGACTGTTTTGAGGAACATAGGTGGCAGGAGTAGTGAAGGTAGGCTAATGTGATGAGCCATTTGATGGCCGACTGGTGACCGTGACATGGGCAGTGTTGTGGCAGCAGTGTCAGGGCAGCCATGTGTCATGTGGGTGAGGTGAGAGAGCAACCCTGGGAACACCTGGGGGATGTGGGCAGGGTGGGCTGTGCGTATAGGTCGGAAATGGAGGAGGTCCTTCCTAAGGGCAGAGCCCTCTGCCCACACTGCCTGCCTCTGTCCCCCAGCTGCCAAGCACCCCGAGGATGTGTGTGCGCCCACACAGTTCCGCTGTGTCTCCACGAACACGTGCATCTCGGCCAGCTTCCACTGCGATGAGGAGAGCGACTGTCCCGACCGCAGTGACGAGTTTGGCTGCAGTGAGCAGAGAGCTGGGGGGCGAGCTGGGGTCCCTGGGCTGGCATCCCTGGGCTGGGTTCCAGGTGCCCTTCTCCACAGTCTCAGTCTCGCCTCTCTCCCGCCTGATTCCTCTGAGCCATTGACCCCCTCTTCTTCCCTCTGCCCCTCACACCCCTCACTCCTGCTCCCATCTCCCAGTGCCCCCCCAGGTGGTGACCCCTCCCCAGGAGACAATCCAGGCCTCCCGGGGCCAGACAGTGACCTTCACCTGTGTGGCCATCGGCGTCCCCACCCCTATCATCAACTGGCGGCTCAACTGGGGCCACATCCCCTCTCATCCCAGGTGCAGCTCTGGGCCTGGGCAGGGGCTGGGACTATAGGGGAGAGTGGACCCAGGGGCCCAGGCCTGACCCCATCTCCATTTGGGGGCCCACCAGGGTGACAGTGACCAGCGAGGGAGGCCGTGGCACGCTGACCATCCGAGACGTGAAGGAGGCAGACCAGGGTGCCTACACCTGTGAGGCCATGAATGCCCGAGGCATGGTATTTGGCATTCCTGATGGTGTCCTGGAGCTCATTCCACAGCGAGGTACTACCACCGGGCCAGAGGGCGCCCGGCACGGGGGTGGGGCCGGGGCTGCCTGCCCGCTACAGTCCGCTCCCATGCTGCCCCGCAGGGCCCTGCCCCGATGGGCACTTCTACCTGGAGCACAGCGCCTCCTGCCTGCCCTGCTTCTGCTTTGGCGTCACCAGCGTGTGCCAGAGCAGCCGCCGCTTTCGAGACCAGATCCGATTGCGCTTTGACCAGCCCCATGACTTCAAAGGTACGTGGGGGGCCGGGGGGCGGCGGGCACCGGGCTCCAGCCGGCTTGGAGGGAGGGTATAGTAGGTATAGCAGAGCAGCACGTGCTGGACGTGGGGCCAGGGTCAGGGATGGACAGGGGTTCGCTGAAGCATGTTGAGCCCCGTAAGAGGAGCATTTCAGGGGGAAAACAAACAATTTTTAGGAAGAGCCAAATCCACACTTGAATTTGCCTGCTTGGGGTTATGAAGAAGATGGACTCTGGAGCCAGATTCCTGGTTCAGGGCCTGACTCTGATCCTTGTGGCCTATGTGCCCTTGGTCAGGTTTCTATCCTGTGTCTCAGCTTTGTCATCTACAAAATGGGGAGAAAATAATCGCTACCTCCCAGGTTGTTGTGTGGACTTAGTATATGTCAGCCTCTCAGCATAGTGCTCGGTCTATGGTAAGTGCCCAGCCATTTCCTAATGTCATCGTTGTCCTCATCCTCACAGACTGAGAGGTGCCACTGGCCCCAGAGCATAGCAGTCCAGGCTTTGACATCTTCTTAGTCTGGGGCTGACCTCTAGCTGCACCAATTATTGTCTGCGTGTGACTTTGGGCAAGTCTCATGGACTCTCTGGGCCTGTTTTCCCAAACATAAAGGCAGGCAGCTGGACTCGGTTCTCTCTGGCTCTGAGAGGCAGAATGGCATGGGCCCAGCCATCAGACAGACACTCCAGGGTTCAAGTCCCAGCTTTGCCATTGACCCCCTGGTGGCAGGCAGCTTCTCATCTCATTTCCTGTATCATAGATTAAATGCAAGTGGAGGGTTTAGCACCTTACAGAGTACAACTCAAACACGTTACCTGACCTCCCAAAGGTGTCCCCCAGGATATTTAGAATAATGGCTGTGGCCCCACTCAGTCAGCCCTGTGGCTTGACTCACACAGTCAATAGTCCTGGCTAGGTTGGGGGTGTTTCTACTATTTTCAGATGAGGACCCCAAGGCTCTGACAGGTGGAGGGGCTTCCCTGGGTGTCCGTTCCCTGGGGTCACACAACTGGTTACAGGCAGAACTGGAACCCACACCTGTCTGATTGGAATCAGGATGGTCCAGGTGGGAGGAGATGCCAGGGCAAGTAGGTGGCCTGTCCACGGATGGTGACAAGGATGGAGGGGGCCTGAAAGCATCCCTGGAAGGGAGAGGGGAAGGCAGGTGTGGGGCCATGTAGCCTGGTCTTGGGGGCTGTGTATGATCATTCTGCCGATGAGGGGCCAGGCTCCTCCATGGTTCCAGGGTCACATTTAGGATCATGGAGAAAAGCTATTGGCAGGCAGATGTAGACATGGGATAAGGAAGAACTTTCTGAGAGTCAAAACTGTCCCGATTTGACAGGGACTGCCTTTGGAAGTAGTGAGTTCCCCATCTCTTCGAGCTGTCCAGTGTGGCAGTCACTAGCCACGTGTTTCTGTCTAAATGAACTTATTTAAATTAAGTAATTCTGTCCCTCGGCCACTCTAGCCACATTTCAAGTGCTCGGTAGCCACATGTGGCTAGTGGCTACCATATTGGAAAAGTACCGATATAGGGCACTTCCATCATCACAGAAAGTTCTCCTGGATGGTTGGTGCTGCCCTAGAGATCTGGGAAGTATGTGCGTTGAACTAGGTGACCCGCCATTATAACGGCAACAGTTATACCTCACCCTCCAACAGCAACACTGACACCTACGTTTTTTGAGCACTTCCTTCGTGCCACACTCTGTTTTAACCATTTTAGTCACATGCTGGCACTCGACTGCTTTGAAACTCGTCAAGTTTGGTACTCGACGCATTTTGACGTGAAATTTTCGTCCTGACACTCGTCGTTTGTTTGGTACTCGACACGCAAGTTACAACTTGGTGTCGATTTCCTCGTGACTTGCCACCCTTTCCCACCACAACAAGGGGACACGTGTTGGTCACACGGTATCTCTTGCCCTGTGCACGTCCCCGAATGGTCTTATCTTAGCTCCTGTGGTCATGTTGTGTTGGGTTTGGAAACGTATTACATTTATTTACATTATTCCTTACGGGAAACATTTGTTTGGTACTTGTCGGTTTTGGTACCTGTCATGCCTCCCAGGACCAATATACAACACGTATCAAGGTACCACTGTATCTCAGTTTGCTCAGTTTACATTCCTAACGACCCTGGGAGGTAAGCCACTATTACCCTATTTTACATATAAGGAAACTGAGTCCCTTGCTCAGACGCACGTACCTGGTGGAAGTGGGACGTACCTGGTGGAAGTGGGACGTGGGTGCCTGTTTCTCAGCCTTCTGTAGCTCTCTACTGCCCCCTGAGGACAGTCCCAACCCTGACTGTCCATGAATCTATTGGCAAGCAAAAGGTTCTGAGAAGTCCTGCTGCAAAGAATACCCTTGACCTTTCTTTGACCCTGTGGTTCCCAAAGGTTCCCAACCATCATGCCACAGCATTGGCTTTCCCAGAGCATGCTTTAAGAAATGCGGTTCCAAAACTTCAGAAGGAAAAGAATTGTGGTTTTTTGTTTGTTTGTTTGTTTTTAATTTGGGAGAGAGACATTTCTCCCAGAAATTCCCATCTTTCTGAATTTCCATCCCTCGAGGTGGGTGTCTTGTGCAGACACGTGCTATGGTCCTCACCCCTCCATCTTGCCACTCACAGGCGTGAACGTGACGATGCCCGCACAGCCTGGCATGCCACCCCTCTCCTCCACCCAGCTGCAGATCGACACTGCTCTGCAGGAGTTCCAGCTGGTCGACCTGTCCCGGCGCTTCCTGGTCCATGACTCTTTCTGGGCTCTGCCCGAGCAGTTCCTGGGCAACAAGGTGAGGGGATAAGAAAGGGGCGAGCCCCTCCCCACATGCCCGGAACCTGCCTGGGCTCTGCTCCCTCGGAAGCTGGTGGGCAGCAGGGTAGGCTCAGCTGTCGGGAAAGCTGTGGTTGTGTCCAGTGCAGCCCCCTGTGGGCGGTGGTTGGTTCATCCTGCCCACCCCTCCTGCGTTGGGAGGAATGCTGACTCAGCCTTCAGAAAGCCCTCCTAGACCACTCCCACACCTGGGCTGGCGTCAGGGCCCCTCTTCTGACCTCCCTGGGCACTTTGACACAGCATTATCATACTACCCCCCCTACACACACACACACACAGCAGACTGAGCACCCCAAAGGCAGAGCCTAGGTCCCACCCATCTCTGCTGTCCTGTGCACAGCTCAGTCTTCAGAGTGAGGGAGGAGGGAGATGACTGGACCCACAGTGGGCATCAGGCATACCCACGGCTTCCTTGTCTTGGCCAGGTGGACTCCTATGGCGGCTCACTGCGCTACAAGGTGCGCTATGAGGTGGCACGTGGCACGCTGGAGCCAGTGCAGCGGCCAGACGTGGTCCTTGTGGGTGCCGGATATCGCCTGCTCTCCCGAGGCCACACGCCCACCCAGCCTGGTGCTCTGAACCAGCGCCAGGTCCAGTTCTCTGAGGTGGGTGGTGCCTGAGCCCTCAGGGGTCGGGGAAAGGATGTGAGTGGGCAGGCGCTAACACATGACACCCCTCCCCGCCACCTTTGTTACACCCAGGAGCACTGGGCCCATGAGTCTGGCCGGCCAGTGCAGCGGGCAGAGATGCTGCAGGTGCTGCAAAGCCTGGAGGCTGTGCTCATCCAGACTGTGTACAATGCCAAGATGGCCAGTGTGGGGCTGAGCGATATTGCCATGGATACCACTGTCACCTACACCACCAGCCACGGCCGCGCCCACAGCGTAGAGGAGTGCAGGTGCCTGAACCAGCAGGGACCCTGGCAAGGCTAGGGGAGAAACAGCAGGGCCCCCCGGCTCCTGCAGCCACTGTCTTGGTCCTATCCCCACAGATGTCCTGTTGGCTATTCTGGCTTGTCCTGTGAGAGCTGTGATGCCCACTTCACCCGGGTGCCTGGTGGGCCCTACCTGGGTACTTGCTCTGGCTGCAACTGCAATGGCCACGCCAATTACTGTGACCCTGTGTATGGACACTGCCTGGTGAGTAGTGCCAGCTAGCACTTTGGACACTGGCTAATGGGAGTAAGGGAGAGGGATCAGTGCTGGCTGGGAGGCCCTGGTGAGGCTTCCTTGTGCCCACAAGCTTAACACATCCTCCAGAATGCCTGCCTTGGCTGCCAGACAAGCTATCATGGCTGCTGGATATATTAACAGAGATCTAATGTTCAGATAAGGGAAGTGGAAGTCCTACTGTCTTCCGCCCTGGTCAGACCAGTCCTGGATAGTCCTATATAAAGCATGGCCCTCAGCAGGGACCCTATAAATCATACGCTAATTCTTAGAAATAGTGGAGAGAGCTGGGATTTGGCACTGCTGGAAGAGAAGACTCAAGCAGGGAAAACTATTGTCTCCAAACCTCTGAAGAGCTGTCAGGCGTAGAAGGAACGGACTCCAGAGGGCAGACCTGGCCAGTGGGTGCCGATTAGCAGAAAGCAGGTTTAGGTCCGTGTAAAGCAGGCATTTGGAACCTTCTGTGAGTCAGGCTGCCGTGTGAGGTGATCTCATCGGGATGCAGCTGGATGCACCCCTGTTGGCAAAGCTGTGGAGTAACTCCAGCGTGGGGGAGGCAGAGCCAGACAGACTCAGAGGCCTACCCTCCAGGAGCCCAGCTGATCCAGCGGGACCCCACATTGGGGGTGGAGGGCTGCTCTACAGAACCTGAGCCACTCTCTCCCCTTCTCCCCAGAATTGTCAGCACAACACCGAGGGACCACAGTGCAACAAATGCAAAGCTGGCTTCTTTGGGGACGCCACAAAGGCCACGGCCACGGCCTGCCGGCCCTGCCCTTGCCCATACATTGATGCCTCCCGCAGGTAGGCCCCTGCTCAGGATGGAGCAGATGTGTCTGGGGGAGCAGGCAGTGCAGGAGACTGGGGGCAAACTCTGGACAGGGAGGTGGGAGACCTGGGTTCAGATTCTAACCTGGCCGCTAAATTGTTCTGTGCCTCTTGACCTCTCTGGGCCTCAGTTTTCTTTTCCATATAACAGGCCCATCTGTTTTCCTAGTGTTGCCATGAGGCTATAGGTCAAGAACAGGCAGGCAGAGAGATGACACCATGCTTCATAGCCTGCTTGTGTCCATGTGATTTCCCAGAGTGGGACCGTAAGACCTGGCCTGGCACGTCATTGCAGCTGTGCCCCATGTCCTATCTACTTGATCCCCACAGATTCTCAGATACCTGCTTCCTGGACACGGACGGCCAAGCCACATGTGATGCATGTGCCCCTGGCTACACGGGCCGCCGCTGTGAGAGGTGAGGGGGGCCTGTGGGGGCTGATGGGAGCCAGTCATACTGGGTGGGGGCATAGAAATGCCACTAATGACCCATTCTCTCCCCCAGCTGTGCCCCTGGATATGAGGGCAACCCCATCCAGCCAGGCGGGAAGTGCAGGGCCACCAGTGAGTATCAGAGCCACCATCCCCTGGCACCTCCCTGGGCTGCCCACCAGACCCCAGACCTGGAGCCCAGCACAACCCCATGATCCTTGGGAGCCACCCCATTCTGTTCCTGTTGGCCTAGACCATTCCCGCCTACCTACCAAAACCCACTTTGTGCCTTCAGACCAGGAGATTGTACGCTGTGATGAACGAGGCAGCTTAGGGACCTCTGGGGAGGCCTGCCGCTGTAAGGTACACACGCCTCCCTCCCCCCCGCCCCCCCCCCCATGCCCCCAGAGGCCTTGGCTCCCAGCACACAGTTGGGCGAGGGAGGAAGGGGCCTCCATCCTCTTTATAGCTGCTTGGCCAGTGGGTGGTGGCCCAGCCAGAGGCTGATGGGACTGGTTGGCTAGTCTTCCCCCTCATCTGGTGGCCTGGCCTCAGAGAGCAGCACTTGTTGGGAGTCTGGTGGTCTGGGTTCGAATCTCAGATCCTTGGCTAGTCATTCTTTGTGTGACCATTGTATCTTACTGCACCTGTGCTTTTACCATACTTTAATTCTCATGTGGACACATGGACACAGGGATGCAGGTGTTAGTGTCCCCAATTTACAGTGGGAAATGCACTAAGAGTGTCAATGGAAAAATGAACTGGACAGATTTGGAGTGAAGCACCCCTGACCTTAAATCCCAGAGTAGGTTAGCAAGCCAAGTGACCTTGTGTCAATCATTTCCCATCCCTGAGCCTCGTTTTCCCCATGTGACCATGGAGATATCACGTACCTCTCAAAATCCTTAGAGTTAAATGAGATGATGGTCGAACAGAAACTAGCCCAGTGCATGAAACACTCCATAACAGTAGCAGAACTTACTTTTATCCGTGAGCCCCTTCGCAACCAAAGAAAAAAGGGGCGGATAATTGGTTGCATGAGCTCCCATTAACTGGGAATCATTGTTCACATGGAGGCAACCCTTCATCTATGGGCTCATTCCCTTGGCTCCCCCTGGCCATGGGTCCCCATGTAGAACGTGGGCAGATTAGGCCGGAAGCTCCAGGCAGCCCCTCCCGTGGGCCATCCTGCAGCTCCCAGCTCTGTGCCTGCAGAACAACGTGGTGGGGCGCTTATGCAATGAGTGTGCCGCCGGCTCTTTCCACCTGAGCGCCCGCAACCCCGACGGCTGCCTCAAGTGCTTCTGCATGGGCGTCAGTCGTCAGTGCACCAGCTCCTCTTGGAGCCGAGCCCAGGTAACTATGCGAGGCAGGTGGGCGGGCACACAGGCGGGGCTGCCAAGCCCAGGGCTGGGTGGACCGAGCGCCAGTTCCAGGCCACAGCCCCATCCTGGCCTCTTCTCCCTTCCCAGGTGCAAGGGGCCTCCGAAGAGCCCATTCAGTTCACCCTGACCAACGCCGCGGGCACCCACACCACCAGCTTCGGCATCTCATCCCCCACGTCCGGGGAACTGGTCTTCTCCTCCTTCCACAGCCTCCTGTCTGGACCCTACTTCTGGAGCCTCCCTTCGCGCTTCCGGGGGGACAAGGTGGGCAGGGGCTGGGAAGAGCGGGAATTGCAGGCAGCAGGGATGGCACAGGCAAAGGCTTGGCGGCGGAAGAGGTGGCCGGAGCAGTGGGAGGGCCTGACTGTGGGGACCCCAGCTGAGCGCTGCTCACCGTGTTGTCTCAGGTGACCTCCTATGGAGGAGAGCTGCGGTTCACAGTGACCACGACGCCCCAGCCTGGCTCCCTGCCCCTGCACGGGCAGCCCCTGGTGGTACTGCAGGGCAATGGCATCACCTTGGAGCATCACCCCTCCCGGGAGCCTAACCCTGGCCAGCCCAGCACCTTCACTGTGCCCTTCCGGGAGGTGAGCAGCACTGTCCCTGGAGCCTTCAGGGGAGAGGGCAGGCACGCTGCTCCTCCCCGTTAGGTGTCAACATCCCAGGACGTCAGGGGTTGCAGCACGTGTGTCCTTTCCTTGGCAGCAAGCATGGCAGCGGCCTGACAGGCAGCCGGCCACGCGGGAGCACCTGCTGATGGCACTGGCGGGCATTGACACCCTCCTGATCCAGGCTTCCTTCAGCCAGCAGCCAGCTGAGAGCAGGTGTCTGGGACCAGGGCAGGAGGCCAGAGGGGGCTTGACCAGGCAGCTCCAGTCAGAGCAACGTGATGGGGTGCAGCCAGGCTGCCGGCTCTACCTCTTATAAGCTGTGTGGCCGTTTTGTGCCTCATTTCCCCCATCTGTAAAAAGGAGATTATAACAGTGCCTCCATCACAGGGCTTGTCTCAGAAGTAAAGCCTGAGCTGGGGATTGGGGTACACGTGATTGAGAAGGGGATCGTGGGAGGGAAGGATGAATAGAGGGAGGGGTGTAAGAGGGAGAAGTGGCCAGGCAGAGGAGCGGTGTCGGGTAACGCCTCGGCCTCATCCCTGTGGAGCTTTGCACAGTCATACTCCTCTGAGGCAAAGAGGCTTTTGTACCCTGGGTCATACACAGGGGAGCAGGGTGGTGTGACTTTTCTGGGCGAGGAAGGCACATTCTCTGGAGGAAGTTAAGGTATAATCCATTCGCCACAGCCCTCACAGCAGCCGCCCAGTAGCATCACAACAGCGGTTTTGGGAGAATGAATGAGACAGTCACCTGTGGGACTCCGGGGATGCCTGGCAGAGAGTGAGTGCTCATTTATAATGTCTTGTCACGCCCAGGATCTCTGGCATCAGCATGGATGTGGCTGTGCCAGAGGACACCGGCCAGGACCCTGCGCTGGAAGTAGAGCAGTGTACCTGCCCACCTGGGTACCGTGGCCCATCCTGCCAGGTGAACCCCACATACCTGCCAGCCCGCACCATGGTGCTCCCTGGCTCCTCTTCCTTTAGCTCTCCTCACCTTCCCAGGCCCACCCCAGCCCCGCCACCCAATGGTGCCTTCCTCAGTCCTGCTGAGGAAGCCCTTCCTAGTGTCACCTTCCTGCCCCCAGGACTGTGACACAGGCTACACACGCACACCCAGTGGCCTCTACCTGGGCACCTGTGAACGCTGCAGCTGCCATGGCCACACAGAGGTCTGTGAGCCCGAAACAGGTGCCTGCCAGGTGAGTCATACCCTCCTTCCTTCCTACCTGAGGGATCTGTGGCCTCCAGGGCCCAGCCTCAACCCATGCTCTGCCCCTCCAGGGCTGCCAGCACCACACTGAGGGCCCTCGGTGCGAGCAGTGCCAACCAGGATACTACGGGGACGCCCAGCAGGGGACACCACAGGACTGCCAGCCATGCCCATGCTATGGACCCCCTGCTGCTGGCCAGTGCGTCCAGTCCTTCCTTGTACCTGCCCTTTCCTGAAATGTCCACTGCCCCCTACCACACTCCTTTCCTCCTGGGCCCTTCTGAGAGGCAGTGGTTAAATGCTGCCTTACTGCTTCCTCAGTGTGTCATTTTATATAAGATACACTTCCTTCTCTGGGTCTCAACTTCTCCATCTGTGAAATGGGGATAATGATATACTCCATGTCAGCCTTAGCACAGTGCCTGGCACATGGCTGGCACTCAGAACAAATTAGGTCACGTGCCCACTCTTCTCCCTCCTCCCCTGACCTTGAAGGAAGAGCTGCTGACCTTCTAACTGGAAATTTGTCTCCATACTCTCAGGGCCATCCACACTTGCTTTTTGGACACCGACAACCACCCTACCTGTGATGCGTGCTCCCTGGACCACAGTGGGCGTCACTGTGAGAGGTGAAGCAGGTGGTAGACAGGGTGGGGAGTATGCAGGAGTGGCTGCCCCTGGAGTCAGGCTTGGCCCAGCCGTCCTGACCACAAGGGACCAGAAACCTCCCACGTACCTCAAACAGGCACCAGAAGACAATCAGCTCCCTTCCCTGAGAGCCTAACCCTTGAGCCTGGCATTTGAGATCCTTGGAGATCTGGGCCTGCACCCAGCACCCCCTGTCCCAGCCAAGCCCATCTTCCCAGAAAACCCCTCATTCTTGGGAAGGTCCTAGGTTCAAGGCCTGATCATGCTAACTCTGGCTCTGTAGCCGAGGGCATGTCCCCATCAGCTATTTCCCCATCTGTAAAATGATTGAGTTAGGCTTATTGGTTCCTTCTAGTACTGCGAAGTCACTGAGTCCAATACGGGGTCCCCAGCTCCAGCCCAGGCTCACAGCAGGTTCCCCAGGATTCTGTGGTTCTACCTTACATACATTCATCCAAGTGCTCTCTCTCTCCACAGGTGTGCCCCAGGTTACCATGGCAACCCCAGCCAGGGCCAGCCATGCCGAAGTGAGTAGGGTTCGGGAGGCCTTTGGGGTCAGGCTACCAATCTCCCCCAAGGGTGGAGTTAGGACAGAACCTTGGTTCTCCTACAACGTGGGACAAGGACCTTTAGGAACCTCAGCTTCTTTATCTTTAAAATGGGGCTAGTGAAAGGACCCCGCCCACCCCAAAGCGCTGCTGTGAGTGTGTAGAATGCCTGCCTGCACATAGTAGGTGTTTAGAAATAAACACTTCCTTGGTGGTGAGTTAGATACCCAAAAGGGGTGGTGGAAACGGGGGTGCTTGGTGGCGGGTTTGAGGTTCCAGCTGTGGCTTCCCTCTACTTCAGGAGACGGCCAAATGCCAGAGCCAATTGGCTGTGGCTGTGATCCCCGGGGCAGCGTCAGCAGCCAATGTGACGCTGCTGGCCAATGCCAGTGTAAGGTTAGTCCAAACCCCTGCCCTCAGGGAGGCCCTGAACCACAGCCACAGCCACAGTTGCCAGGCCTTCCCTGTCACCATACCCTGGCTGTCCCTGCTTCCTCACCACCCTTTCCCAGAGGGACCCTCTCTGCCCCACTGCTTGAGACCCGGTGGGAATTCAGGCAGCAGCTGACGTCAGCTGGGGCCAAGGCATAGGGGCAGCAGGGGCTCCCATAACTGCCGGAAATGACTGGGAAGGCTCGCTTTACTGGTGGCTGGAGGAGCAAGAGACCCAACCGAGCTCCTTGCACCCACCTTTCCATCCATCCTCCCAGGCCCAGGTGGAAGGCCTCACCTGCAGCCAATGCCGGCCCCACCACTTCCATCTGAGCACCAGCAACCCCGATGGCTGCCTGCCCTGCTTCTGCATGGGCATCACCCAGCAGTGCGCCAGCTCCTCCTACGCCCGCCACCTGGTAAGAGCCTGTATGCGCCCCAGCACCAGGCCTGCCACCAGCCTCTCCCTGGGTCATCACTGGGGCAAGTCAGAAGCTTGGCCCAGTGGTGGCCCCACTGCCTATGAGGACACCTATTCCCATGCCCCTATTATTGTCCATGTAAGCACAGATCCCAGCACCCCTCGCCCCTATCCTATTACTCTCCCATGACCCCATTATTGCTTATGTTAGCACTCAGCCAACCCCTCGCCCCAAATGTCTTCCCCATTCCCCCATTATTTTTGGCCCAGCCTGATCTCAGCAAGCCCCATTACCCACCCTAATGCCCTCCCATGCCCTTCGCCCACCGAGGCGCTGGCCCCAGTGCCCACACTGACACGCATCCTCCTTCTGCTGCCAGATCTCCACCCGCTTTGCCCCCGGGGACTTCCAGGGCTTTGCCCTGGTGAACCCGCAGCGGAACAGCCGCCTGACAGGAGGCTTCACCGTGGAACCCATCCCTGAGGGCGCCCAGCTCTCTTTCAGCAACTTCGCCCAGCTCGGCCACGAGTCCTTCTACTGGCAGCTGCCGGAAATGTACCAGGGAGACAAGGTACGCTGCACAGCGGGGGGCTGCCAGGCCCTCCCCGATAGGCACCTCTGAGCCAGGTCCCTGCTGAGCCCTGAGGTCCCTGGGGACTCAGGCACCGGTTGACTTCAGAGCAGTCTGAGCCGGCAGGCAGGCATCTGCCACGTCGTGGTTGAGTGCATGGCCTCCGGGGTCAGAGAGGCCTCGGTCGAAACTCAGCTCTGCCCCTTACCAGCCCGGCTGCCTTTTGATAAGCCTCAGCTCCAGGGTGACTGAGAGGATTGGAGAGCGTGCCTGGCACGTAGGAAGTGCTCACCTGTTTCCTAGTTACTAGTTTTCACAGTTAGGTCTCGGGCGAGGCCTTCGGAACACAAGGACAAAGGGACAGTTTCCGTTTCATTCGCTTGCTCACTCAGAATTCACCTGCGTTGTTGGCTCTGTGCTGGGTGTCGGGCATAATAATATTATAGGTGACAGGTTAGGTGACTTGCCTGAGCTCCCACAGCCAGAGACGGCAATGCGGGGACTCGAGCCCAGGTCAGAGGCTGCCCTTAAATACCACACTAGTCCAGGACGAGTACACGGTCGCTTCTCCGGAGCCATGGTGATGGCAATGGTGGTGTTGTGGGGCCCAGGCCTCAGGGATGGACACCAGGGTAGCCTGCCCAACTGTGTTCCTCAGTCAGGGCCATCTGGTGGCCCCCAGGAAAAGTGGGGTTTGGTTCAGGAATACGCTGCTGGCTGAGGTATCAAGCAGATGTGTTCCTGTGCCCAGACTCCCTGGGGGCTCAGGGCCACTTAACAGGGGGCATCCCGAGGCTGCCCTGTCCCTGTCCTTTGGACAGACCCAAGGATCTCAGCCTCATCCCAGGGCTGGCTGCCTTCTAGTCCCTTCTCCCTTCTTGGGTTCCTCCTCTCCTGGCCTCGCCAGCTGCCTCCTTGCAGCCCTGTCTTGCAGTTCCAGACTTCTCTCTCTGACTTACTCTCCTGGCATTTCTCTGCGCCCCACAGAGGGAGGCATATTTTACACGATTGCGCCGGGCTCACCAGGTAGGCCTGTGATCCGCACGGTGTGAAGTTGATGTGACAGAGGCATGGTGTGTTCTTAGATGCCCTCAGCCCGCATGGGAAGATGCCCAGTGCCCAAGGCAATGCGGGTCTGCGTGAACCCAGGTAGTCCCCATTGGCCCCACGGTCAGGGCACTGCTGTACCCAAGCCCTGTGATCTGTGATGCCAACAGTTAGAGCCAGGAGGGGTGTATGTCACATCTGCTATGTGGTCTGGTCCTGGTACCAACTGTTTGTGGCCAGAGTAGTGACTGAGGTGGCAGGGAAACTAACTCGATGCTAAGCCATGTGACTCTACCTGGCCCCAAGATTACCCTAGCACTGCCTCCCTACGAGCCTCCGTCAACCTTCTGTATGCAACTCACCACCCCCACCACCCCCCAGCGCCCCCGGAGGCCTGGAGTTAATTCTGTGTGCCAGCCTGCAGAGGGGAGCATGCACCTTTCTCCCCAGTCAGCGTGGGCCTTTCTGGCCTCCATATCTATGGGGAGAGGACACTCCCCAGGACTTCAGCCCTGGGAGGTCTGAACTGGCCTGTGCCCTCTACCCATCAGAACCGCACATCCCTCTCAGAGGAGCAGTTGCGGACAGCTGCGACAGCTGGGAGGATCCCGGGGGCCCCGGAGGGCAGGGGCTGGGCACAGCGGTTATCACAGGTAATTCAGGGCCTGGCCGGGACAGGCTGTGTTAGGGGCCCCAAGGAGGAGACCAGAGAGTGTAGTCCAAGCAGGAGCCTGGAGTCGAGCTCTGGCCTTCCTGGCCCATTTTCCCCCAGGCGAGGCCAGGCCCCAGCCTGATGCTCAATCCCCTCCAGTGTGGCCCTTGGGAAACATTCCAGAGCCCTGAATGGCTTAGGTTGACACCCTGGGCATGCATGGAGAGGGAGGCCTTCCCTGAACACTGGCCTGAGAGCTACCTCTAGCCCCTCCAGTCTGAGCTAGACAGAGCTGTCTGCCGCTCTCTTGCCGGGGACACCCTCTGTATGGGTCTCTCCCCATAGTCCATGCCCTTAGTCATCTGGACCTGTTCCAGGATAGCACTACCAGGTCGAGGAGCGAGAGGGCGATGGGTCCAAGGACCAGACACCAGGTGTCAGCACTGTGAGCAGACAGTATAGGAGCAGGAGCTGGCCGGGCCTGGCGCGGCCTGGGGGGCGGGCAAAGCCTCATGGCATCCTTCCTGTCCTCTCTGCTCCTTTCCTCTGTCTTCCCTCTCCCCGTCCCCAGGTGGACGAGGCCCAGAGGCGGATGGATGCCGAGATCTGGCAGCTCCTTTCCAGCTTTGCTGCGCACCCCCACCCCCCTCCCCGGGGGCCCTCACCCCGCCCCCAGCCTGCAGCTGCTCTGCGCGCAGTCCCGCCTTTCACCCCCTCCTCCTCTTCCTCAGTTTCTCTATCCTCCTCAGCGGGCTCTCAGGTATGCGCCAAGGCACCCCCACCCACTGTGTCTTCTAGACGTGTCTCTGAACCAGCTTTACAAATTCTGCTATTTCTGCACATTATCTGGACTGTTATTTGCTTCAGATTTTCCTTTCAATGAATCATATACCAACTCAATTATGCTACTTACACATTTTTAAATACACATTAAAATCGCCACTAAACTTTAAGATCTTTTCTGGGGTGCCATGTCAGTCATCTTGGCGTCCACAAGAGGGACACACCAGATATGAGAAGACAGTGACCAAAGCCACACCCAACATAAGCAGTTGGGTTGTCCAGGTCCATGGGGGGCAAGTTGTCCAAAAACAGGGTCAGGGCGGGAGGTCTTGGGGTGGGGGCTTCTCTCCCTCCGCCCTCGTGGGTCTCCCACACCTACTCCCTCGGCTCTCACCACCTGCCCTTCTGTCCTAGTTCTCTCTCTCCTATGAAGGCTTCTCGCTGCTTCCTGAAAGCCTCTATTATTGGCAGCTGCCCCAAGCCTTCCTGGGGAACAAGGTAACAAGGACTTGGGGGGGGGACAGGTCACAGGGTTGTCATCGAATCCTAAAACACCAGAGGGCCCTTTGTCAGAGCCCTTTATGATCAAATGGGTAGACTGAGGCCTGGAGAGGAGAAGGGTGCCTGAGGGTGCCACGTTCAGGTTCAAGTAGAGCCGAGATTGAACCCAGCGTAGCCTTTCCTCTTCAGCGGCTGCAGGGCATTATTGGGAGGTAAACACATCTCCTTTGGGCTCCATTTATCCTGTTTCTGGGTCACTGAACTAGCTCTTGGCACTCTGATCATGTCATTCAAGAAGGATTAATGAAATATTAATACTTACTGCGTGCTGTATTATTATTAGCCTTAATGTTAGAATTGACATCGCCTTCATCTTGATCCAAAAGCAATTTAGAGTCCTCTTAAGAATACTATGCAATAAAATAGCATGCAGACCAGACGGTCTGGTCCAGCGGGAAATGACAGGGGACCTCGGCCAACGCCAAGGGTGGCGCTGGGCATGATGAGGATTTGGCAGCACTGACCCTGGGTGCTCACGGGCACTGGGCAGTATTTTACATAGCCCGTGTTGCTCAATCCTCATGCTGCCCTTCCAGGTAAGTATTATTTTTACTCTCATTTCCATATAAGCAAAGTAAAGTCTCAGAGAGGTTAAATGACTTGTCCAAGGCTGTCCAGCCAGTAGAACAGGACTTGAACCCTGGTCTCAGACTAAAGAGTTGGCTATCTTAGCCCCCCCTGCTGCACACGCCTGCAGCTTGGTCCTAAACGTGGTGATAAACTTTCTGGCATTCAGAGTGAACAGGAAACCAGCTGTTTCGTGGCTACCTGGTTACGGCCCTGAACCCCTGACCTTACCCTGAGCTCGTGGAGAACATCCTCAGGGTCCCGGTGGCCCCAGGTCTGGCCTGTAGTCAACAGGCACTTAATAGATGCTCACAGCTGACTGAACACACAAATGAGCAAATGGGCTGGGCCCGACGGACTGCGGCATTGATTTGCACACCTGCCCGGTGGCAGTCCCGCGGGGCAGAGCTGAGGTTTGGCTGCCCGCAGGGAAGCCCTCTGCAGCGAACGTAAGGGCCCTTCTGCTGGGAACCCTGGAAAGCCCAAGTCCGGCCGGCTTGTCTGGAACAACAAAGAATCTATTGGCTCATGGAACTATGAAGTCCGAGGGTATCTGGTATCAGGCACGGCTGGATCCAGGGGTTCATTAGGACTTTATCTCAGTTGGCGCCCCTCTCTGGCTGCCATTCCAACTAGTCAAAGGGGTTTCTCTGTTCGAGTAGAGAGAGCAGACGTGCCAGGGTCGCGTGTCCATCCCTGATGGAGCGGAGACGGGGAGTGGTGGGATGTGCAGGTTGGCCAGGCCTGGCTCACGTCTCCACTCAAACCCCATGGGCTGCGGTCCTTTAAAGGGAACCAGGGCTGCAGCTTGCAAAAAGCAGGGAAATGGATTCTGAGCCAACAAAACCCACCTGCCCAGGAGGCAAGATCTCTGGGAGGCCACCCTCAGCCCCACCCCCACGGCTGAGAACTTTTGAGCCTTCTGCCACCTTCCTGTGGTGGTCACAATAGCCTGCGATGCAGAAGGGTCACCCCTGGAAAGCCAGGGTGGGATGGAGGGCACTTCCTTACCCCCGTCCACTTTATGAGTGCTGGGATTGGCAGGCAATGGGAAATGGGTGACCCCATCAAACAGAAAAGGGGCTGCTCAGGGTCACCGCCACCAGCTCTGAACCTGTGCAGGGACTAAGAGAGGTCACGTCTCCTAGGCAATCACCAGCCTCCGGTTGGTGTGTGGGGGTGGAACAGCACGGGGGGCAAAAGCGCCTCGGAGGCTCCGCCCCCTCACCTGTGTGGTCACATCCCGCCAGAGGAGGGCAGAGGAGGGCTGTGACACAGGACTTGCCTCTTTGCAGGTGGCGGCTTATGGCGGGAAGCTGCGGTACACCCTGTCCTACACCGCAGGGGCGCAGGGCAGCCCACTGTCTGACCCTGACGTCCAGATCACGGTGAGCACGTGGATTCCACACTGAGCAGGCGGGAGGGGAGGCCAGCGGGCACCCTCAGAGTTTCTGTCCTTTCAGTTCAGCACTCAGCTGGCCTGGCATGGACTGGGGGGTTAGGCCTGTACCCCCACTACAGCATCTGGTTGCACACGACCCAGGCAGAGGTCCTGCTGTCTGGACAAGGGGGAATGGGCACGTACCAGATTCCTTTGGGCACAGAGAGGCCAGAACTGGTGGAGGACCCCACTGTCCCTGGGAGCCCCTGAGTTCCCCTCCCAATCTGGTGTCTCCCCAGGGCAACAACATCATGCTGGTGGCCTCCCAGCCAGCGCTGCAGGGCCCCGAGAGGAAGAGCTACGAGATGGTTCTCCAAGAGGTAAGGCGCACTTGGCTACCCTGTGTCTGACGCGCCCCCACCCTCGCTTTGGAGCCAGCTACCCCGCTTCTCACTCCACCAACCTCACCTCAAAGTCCTCTGCCAGTGCCCTGACAAGCAGGTGTTGGGGAGGTGGGGGGCGGGGGGGGGGGGAGAAGGTGCAAAAGCAGCCCCCAAAGCCCAACACCCCTCACCCACACTCGTCCCCCACACCCAGGAATTCTGGCGCCGGCCTGACGGGCAGCCGGCCACACGCGAGCACCTCCTGATGGCACTGGCTGACCTGGACGAGCTCCTGGTCCGGGCCACATTCTCCTCGATGCCCCGGGCAGCCAGCATCAGCGCGGTCAGCCTGGAGGTCGCCCAGCCCGGGCCATCTGTTGGACCCCGGGCCCTTGAGGTGGAGGAATGTCGCTGCCCCCCAGGCTATGTGGGCTTGTCCTGCCAGGTAAGTGTGGCCGGTCCAGATGCTCTGCTCTGGCACAACTGGGTCAGCAGTCCGGTCAACTGGCATGTCCACGGCCTGTGACTGTAATAACTTTAGTGTACTCCACGATATCATCTATTGCAGCCCTGAGAGATGTGTCATTGTCCCCTTTTAATGGATTTTTTAAAAAGAGGCACAGAAGCATGAGTGGCTTACCTGGGGCACACAGCTACCCCCTCCGGAGGGTAAGACCCAGCTTGTGCTGTCAGGACGCCCCCCCAGAGAGAGAGTACGCAGAGACACAGGTGCGCCAGCCTAGAGCAAAGCGTGGCCTCAGAGAGGGGAATGGCGTGAAACAGGGTAGGGTTCTAGGCAGGAAGGCAGAACGAGCAGAAGCCACGGTGGAAAGCCACGGTGGCATGGAGGGCACTTCTTACACCTAGAACAAGGTGATCAGAGCTGGTCCCAGGAAAATACCCCTGCCAGTGGAGAGTGAGAGGGATAGGGCGTGGGGGTCGGGGGAGACAGGGAGTTCTACAGGAGGGAAGGGCAGTGAGAGTAGAGCAGAAGGCTGTCAGCTGGAGGGAATCCAAGAGCACCTGCAGGGTTAGGCTGGAGACAGAGCTCCCAAGGGCCGGGCCTGAGCTGACTGCTGACCACCAAGTCCCCAGGCACAGAGCAGATGACCAGTTAGCAACTGATGAGCAATTGTGGAGCTGGGGAAGAGGGAATCGGGGGTGGGGGATGGGGAGCAGGGCTGCAATGCCAGGCAGGTGAAGGAGGTCCAGTGGAACAGCCAGCCCCCCTGACTCAGGAACCCCGTGATGGGAAGTCCACATCTCTGCAGTTTTACATCTGTGCACCTTTGCTGTGGACACAAGAACTTCCATGTCCAGATATATGAACTGCACATCCGTTGGAATGAAAAAATTTAACACATTTTGAAGGAGCACCCCTGGGCAAAGCAGAATCCTTGGTGCACGTTTTCTGTAGTGAAACAAAACGGTTCGATAAACATGCCTTTGAGATGTTTGGGGAGGGAGGGAGCGCCTGGGAAGATTCCCAGGAAGGGGTAGTGAATAGAAATGCACTGTTTTGAGAACCCACGACTTAGAATGGGTAAAAATACCCTCGGTTGCGTGTGTGTGGCCTGATTCACTTTATTTAGTGAATGTAGAAATAGTTGTAAAGATCTTCCAGGGCTCATTTCAAGTCTAGGTCTCCTGATCCCTCTTTTTTTCATCTAGGGGTTAATTTTTTTCAACAAAGAATCTGCCAGAAGAATTTTTGGGCATAAAGTCCTGGGGCTGGAGATGGGTTCTCAGTTCAGGTTGAACTATTATTTCAGTAAATTCAGGTGGCTGGAGATGCCAGGACGGGGTTGCACGATATTCCCAGCTTTGGAGTGTTGAGAAACTGAAGATGAAGATTTGGGGTTGGAGGGCTGGGCCTGGAATCTCCCCTCCAAGAGCCAAGGGGAGTCTAGATGGTGGAGGGGAGTGGAGGGAGAGGGGTTTGGGGTCTGCTGGCTCCAGATAGGACTGCACTGGAGATGGAGACCAACCTTCCTCTCCTCCCCGCCCAGGACTGCGCCCCGGGCTACACACGCACTGGGAGTGGGCTCTACCTCGGGCACTGTGAGATGTGTGAATGCAACGGCCACTCGGACCTGTGCCACCCAGAGACCGGGGCCTGCTCGGTAAGATGCAGGCAGGGCCAGGCAGGGGTCAGCTTGGCTGGGCCTGGGTGGAGTAGGGTGGGCTGGGCTTGGTAAGGTGGGCCTAGGTGCAGGGCCAAGGCTGTGAGGCACGGCCTGGGGGACAAAGCACCTAGATCAGCAGCAGATCTGATCACCTAGGGGCTGCAGGCATGGTGAGGTAGGCAGAACTATGGAATAATATCCTTCCTTATAAAGAAAACTCTGGTTCCTGCAGTTTCTTATCACCAAAGTGACATGGGTTCTCTGTAAAAGTGTCAACCTACAGAAATAACCCAGAAAGAAAGTAAAAACCCCTGTAATCCTACTGCCTAGGGGTAATCACTGTCAACAATAGTGTGGAGCTCTTTTGCTCTTTCTGGACTAATAGGTGCACTTATTAATAAACCTTTTGTTTTACAAATAAACATATTATAGGATCACTGTGTTTCACTTACAAGTTCATGAACATCTTTCCATATCATTAAATCCTTTTTTATACCTGAGCTTTTCAGAGCGGGCTCTATGTATCGCCATGCAAGGTGTGTGGTCAAAGGTTGGGTGGATGACAGAGCAAGGAACGTGCTATGTTAATTAAACAAGCATGGATCTCTTTGGAGGAGAATATAATACCCACATGTGTTTTTATGACAAAGCACCTATTTCGAAGCTCCTCCCCTACATACCTTTCCTGTGATAGTACAGGTAGTTAGGTAGAAACATGTAAGAAATGCAATTGACATTATCATTTTTGATAGATACTTGGCTAGACATACTTTTTAATTTATCTAGTTCCCTACTCGTGGATGTTTAGGTTTGTTGCCAGCATTTTGCTTTTATAAACACCACTGAGATGAACACCCTGTAGTGAAATCTCTGTGCCCTCCATGGTTATTTCTTTGAGATAAGCTCGTAGACATGAATTTCTAGATCAAGGGATCACAAAATTGTAAGGCTTTTGTGGTGGGTGGCTGACGCCTTGTACCTTGCAGCTATGCCAGCACAATGCCGCTGGGGAGTTCTGCGAGCTGTGTGCACCTGGCTACTACGGAGATGCCACGGCTGGGACACCTGAGGACTGCCAGCCCTGTGCCTGCCCACTGACCAACCCGGAGAACATGTGGGTGCCCTTGCTCAAGGCCCAAGGAAGAACTCCCACCAGGGAATAGAGGGCACTGCACTGGCTTTGGGGACAGATTGAAGGGAGTCGGGGGGTGGGGGGGGCCTGGGTGTCCCATGGCCTGACCTTTGCCTCCTGTGTCCCAGGTTCTCCCGCACCTGTGAGAGCCTAGGAGCTGGTGGGTACCGCTGCACGGCCTGCGAACCTGGCTACACTGGCCAGTACTGTGAGCAGTAAGTTTGCACATAGAAGGAGTGAAGGGAGAGGGGCATGTAGTAAATTCCTGGGTGAGAGCCCTGGATGGTGGTTCTCGGAAAGGACCCCACCAGGATCATGTCCCTGTGTCCTTCCCCATTGCCCTTGGGATAATAGGGAATCTTATCATTAGGTACCCTTACCACTCTTCAGTCTCATCCCAATTCCAACACGCAACTCTACTCTAGCTGGGCTTCAGTTCTTGACTGCTGGGTGTTCAGGTCTTCGTGTGAGCTGTTTGCTTTACATAGAACATTCTTCACCCCCAAACCTCCCTTCACGCGAGGCTCAGCTCCCTCCATTCATTCAGCACATTTTCGTTGAGCATCTCCTGTGTGCCGTGCAGTGTGGCAAGGCATTGGGGATAAAGCACAGAGTAAAGCAGACTCACTCCCAGCCCTCACCGAGCCTGCCATCTGTAATGGGGGACAGGACCACGGAAACGCCATCGTACAAGTACATCCTTACAGTGACACGCTCCCTGAAGAGGGCGGTCTGTCCCAGGGAATCTGACAGCTCAGAAGGGGGCTTCTGTGGGAAGGCCCCTCGTTCTCAGCACTGGACTAGCACCCACCTCCCACCCCACCCCCCGCTTTGTGCGCTTACAGCCCCCACACGTCCCTCACTCTCGTTTGCATACTTTTCATGTTGGTTTCCCCACAAGTGAGTTCCCTAAGAGCAGGGACTTCATGTTCACTGTTGTAGCTCCATAACCGAGCATAATAGTTGCTTAATAAACGTTTGTTGAATGAACGTTTCCCTGGAGAATAAAGGTTTTACCACCCCCATTACCCAATCAGCTGACGTGCCCTTGCATTCCCCTTTCTCAGCTCACCTAGGCCCTGTGGGGCCTCTTTGGTCTCTGAAGTCCTTCCAGAGCTCTGAGCTTCCTCACCCCACACTGGGCAGTCAGTCGACTGGGCTTCTGGCTCCCCAAGTCCACCATGAGGCACTGGGTGCCCTGGGGGCTGACAGAGCTGGTCCTTGTTCCTCCCTACAGGTGCGCCCCAGGTTACGTGGGGAACCCCAATGTGCGGGGGGGCCGGTGCCTGCCACAGAGTAAGTGGGACCATGGCCCCTGGTCGGGATGATGGGCAAGTCAGGGAGCCTAGGGAATTTGAGAGATGCTAGGTCTTGGGGGGCAAGGCCAGGGGTGGGGCACACCAGTCTTTGGGAAGGCAGAATTATTCGAGACAGTGCTGGGTGCTGGGGGCCTCCTGCCTGAATGGCCTCTCCTGTTCCGCCCCCAGCAGACCAAGCCCCGCTGGTGGTCCAGGTGCAGCCGGCTCGGAGCGTAGTACCCCAAGGTGGCCCCCACTCCCTGCGGTGCCAGGTCAGTGGGAGCCCACCCCACTACTTCTACTGGTCTCGTGAGGATGGGCGGCCCTTGCCCAGTAGCACCCAGCAGCGCCATCAAGGTACCATGGCCCCAGGCCCCTCAGCCCCTTGAGTCACCCCAGTAGGACAGGAGGCACAGGCCTCTCCCTGCCCTGCTGGGGTCCTGTCCTTACACACAGGGCTGGGTGGGAGAAGCATGCATCTGCCCTGACGAGCTCCCACCTGTTCCCCACCAGGCTCCGAGCTCCACTTCCCCAGCGTCCAGCCCTCAGATGCCGGAGTCTACATTTGTACCTGTCGTAATCTCCATCACGCCAATACCAGCCGGGCAGAGCTGCTGGTCACTGGTGAGGCCCTACTTCCCCTGTCCCCAGGACTGCCTTCCTGGGCTGGGCTGCAGACTGCAGACCCAGGCACCTGGTTCATTCATCTACCAGATGGTGGTGGCGGGGGGGTGGGGGTGGGGGGGTGGCCTGGAGGCGGGGAGAGGTGATGGAGTCATGACTGGTGTTAGAGCAGTTGCTGGGACTTGATTGTGGTCACTGAAGGAGAGAGAAAAGTCTAGGATTATGTCCAGGGGTCTGGTTTCTAGCAGCTGGGCAAAAGGGAGTGCCATTTACTGAGATAAGAGAGCTTTGGTGGGCTCAGACCCAAAAGTAGAGTCTGAGACAAGGATTTGTGCATAAATAGTTTGTTCGGGAGGTGAAGTGGGACAGGGAAGAGAAGGTATCCAGTAAAGGGCGTGTTGTTGACAAGTTACCACCATGAGCAGTTGTTTAGTGCACCCAAGGGAACTCTGGGCAACTCCAGAGAAAAACATGCACCTTGGAGTGACACCCATGACTGCCCGGGGTCAAGGGAGCTGGAGTGTATATATGTATACCATCCCCTATCAGGCCTTGACGGGGACCTGTTCTAGGAAAATCAGTTCCCCTGCATTGTGTCCTACCTCACGGGCAGACACAATGGTCTCTAGTGACCTGAGGAAGCCCTTGTGTGACAAAGTGCAGCGACTAGCAGAAATCAGGCAGGGTGGTACAAAAGTGACAGGGCGAGGGGGACTGGGCGGGGCACCGGTAGCACCAGCTACAAACAGGTCATAGTGAATCACAAGTTTGGTTTTGGACTGGTTAACATTTGAGGTATGTGGGGAAACATCTAAGTAGGTACATCAGGCAGGCATTGGACAGGTGAGTCTGGAACTCGGGAAGGAAGCCCTGGCCAGAGAAATGAATGTGGGAGCTATTGGCATGAGGATGGTGTTTACAGCCAGGAGGCAGGATGAAATTATCCAGGACGAGTGTGGCTTGAGGACAGGGCCAGGGACAGAGCCCCAAGGAGCTCAAACGTGAGCATGCCCAGTTGAAGAGTCTCTTTTACAGCAAGAGACCGAGCATGTGGGGCTAATAAGCTAGAAGGAGACCCTGAGAGGTGTGTATTAGAAGCCAAGAGGGGGGAAGGCTTCCAGGAGGGAGAAGTTGTCCTCACCAGATGCCCCGGGGAGGTGAGATAGGGTAGGGAAACGAGCCTTGGAGGTCGTGCTTTGGCAAGAGCGGAAGGGGCAGAAACCAGACTGCACGAGGCAAAGAATGGTGGGAGGGCAGCAGGTGTAGACGCACGCGCACACAACTCTTTCAAGAGTCTTGGCTCCTCGGGAGGCCAAGAAATGGGGCAGTGGCTAGGGGGGGATGTGTCAAGGGGGTCTTTACAGAGATGGGAAATTCTAGAACACATTTGCCTGTGGAGAGGAACGATGCCAGGGGAGCGAGGGGAGGAAGTCCTTGGGAGGGGCTCCAGCACTCAGGAGGGGGTGGGGGGGGTTGGAGGGAGAGTTTCATTCTTCAGGGAGGGGGGTAGATTTGGAAGATGGGAACATTCCTGACTAATAGATTCCACTTTCTCAACATGTGTGAATTGAAACCGTTTACTATGGAAGTGGAAGGGGGAGGTTCTGGGGGGGTGGAGAAGGCGGGAGGGAAGTGTGAAATGGTTTCAAGGAGGATAGAAACTCGAACCAGAAGTGTGAAGTGTTAAGAGCCCATTTGTGGTCTGTGGTCATGAAGGGGAGCCAAGTGGACTCGGGGTGTGACGCTCTCCAGCCTCAGCCCCGCGGGCTGCTCAGTGCCAGCGGAAAAGCAGGCGGGCAATGGGGTTCAGATGAATGAGGGAGGGAAGCCAGGGAGTGGAATTGAATCCCAACTAGACTGGGAAGGAAGTGACACCCAGATTGGATGATGGAGAGAGAGAAAGTGGACACAGGGCAGGGGCCTGGCTGGCACCCCACTCACCGTGGCACCTCCCATCCCTACAGAGGCTCCAAGCAAGCCCATCACGGTGACAGTGGAGGAGCAGCGGAGCCAGAGCGTGCGCCCCGGAGCCGACGTCACCTTCATCTGCACAGCCAAGAGCAAGGTGGGCAGGGCAGGAGTGGTCACTGGGGTGGCTGTCTTCCGGGGTCTCCCAGTGCCACCCCTAACGCCCTTCCATTCCCTCACCCCACCTGCAGTCTCCGGCTTACACCCTGGTGTGGACCCGCCTGCACAATGGAAAACTCCCAGCCCGAGCCATGGATTTCAATGGCATCCTGACCATTCGCAATGTCCAGCTGAGTGATGCGGGCACCTACGTGTGCACTGGCTCCAACATGTTTGCCATGGACCAGGGCACAGCCACGCTGCATGTGCAAGGTACTGCGTTCATGTCTGTACCTGACACCCCCGACCCCTGGCCTTCCCCCACGCCCACCAGGACTGGTGACCTTCTTCATTCAACTTGAGTTTCTGAGCATCCATGGTCTGCCAGGTCCTGCCTAGACTTGGAAGAAACAGGGGAGAGAAGGTCACATAGGAGCTTGGCCCTCCTGCACATGTTCTAGTTCAGGCGACTATAAGGCTGGGAACAAAGGAACCAATAGCATTCAGTACGCACGGTGACGCGTTCTGGGATAGGCAGTAACAGAAAAGCGAGAAATGAGGTGGGAGGAGGGTGAGCGACTCGACACGGGGTGATCAGGGAGGGCCTCTCTGAGGAGGTGACCGTCTGAGCTGAAGCCTGAGGGGAGGAAGGTGCTCAGCCACTTACAGAGCTGGCCTAGAGGGTTTCGGGCAGAGGAAGCAGCACGTGCAAAGGCCCTGAAACAGGAGCGTGTGGATGCGTTTGAGGAATGGCAAGGCCAGCCCAGGCTGGCGCTACGGGGCCGGGGTGGGGTGGGGGTGAGGAAGCTGAGGACGTAGGCAGAGGTGGGGGCATCGCAGCAAGGAGTTCGGATTTTATTAAAAAAGCACTAGGGAATCACGGGCAGGCCTACAATGGGGAAATACACTAACAGGATCCCTCTGGCTGCTCTGGGTGCTTGGCCATGAGGGGCTTGAGTGTGGGCAAAGACAACGGGCAGGAGGCTGTTGCCAGGGGTCAGATGACATTTCCCCCAACCACACGCTCTTTCTTCTCCCCCATCAGCCTCGGGCACCCTGTCTGCCCCTGTGGTCTCCATCCACCCACCGCAGCTCACAATGCAGCCTGGGCAGATAGCCGAGTTCCGCTGCAGCGCCACGGGGCACCCCACGCCCACCCTCGAGTGGGCAGGTGAGGCTGTGCAGGAATGACCTTCAGGGCCTGGCTCTCCTGGATGGAGAGGCTGGGGGTAGGACTCTAGGCCGTGGGGCCAACAATCTCTGGGGGACCAGCCCCAGCAGATGCTGATCCCGCTTTTCCGCCTCAGGGGGCCCTGGTGGCCAGCTCCCTCAGAAGGCACAAATCCACGGCGGTATCCTGCGCCTGCCAGGCATTGAGCCCTCTGATCAAGGCCAGTACCTGTGCCGAGCCCACAGCAGCGCAGGGCAGCACGTGGCCAGGGCCGTGCTCCACGTGCATGGTAAGGGGACAGGGCTGAGGGTGGGGCTGGGAGCGCGTGGCAGCCCGAAGAGTCATTCTCACAAGGCTCTGTCTGCAGGGGGCAACGGGCCCAGGGTCCAGGTGAGTCCAGAGAGAACCCAGGTACATGAAGGCCGCACTGTCAGGCTGTACTGCAGGGCCGCAGGGGCACCCAGTGCCACCATCGCCTGGAAGAAGGAAGGGGGCAACCTCCCTCCACAGGTGAGGTGCTCCATCGGGGCCGGGCCCACGGGCTCAGCAGAGTCCCAGCACGTGCCACCTGCCGCTCCCACCTGTACTTCCTTCCCCATCTCATCTTATTCCCTTCATTTCCAAGATGGTAGCCTGCTCAGACATCCTGGCACATAGCAGCTGTCAGCCTCTTGATTTGCTGCCTGGTTCTGCCCCTGTTGGTACCCAATTGGGCCCTAATACTGGCTCACTGCTTGCCTCTGTGCCTTCTATGCCCGCTCTGCTCACCTTCGCTGGCTAGCCTTTGCCAGGCTACCTGGCCCCTCCGGCAGCAGCTGACCCTTGTCGCTATGTGGCAGGCCCGGTCTGAGCGCACAGACATCGCCACACTGCTCATCCCCGCCATCACGACTGCTGACGCCGGCTTCTACCTCTGTGTGGCCACCAGCCCCGCGGGCACTGCACAGGCCCGGATCGAAGTGGTCGTCCTTCCAGGTGCGGGGCCGCTGGGGGCTGCAGGAGTGGGGAGGGCATGGTAGGGTTCCCCGGAGGCCTGCTCACTCCCCCTCTGCTCCTAGCTTCAGCTACCAGCTCCCTGCCAGTCAGGATCGAGTCCTCATCACCTTCTGTGACGGAAGGGCAGACACTAGACCTCAACTGCGTGGTGGCCGGGCTGCCCCAGGCCCAGGTCACATGGTACAGGCGAGGGGGCAATCTGCCTCCCCACACCCAGGTATGAGGGTCCCTGAGCCTGAGGCAGGGGACCTGGGCTAGTCCTGTACATGAGAGCCGGGGCCAGCCCTCATTCCCTCCCTCTCCGGCTTACAGCGTGGGCGCTCCGCGGAGCCCGTGAGAGCTTGGTGAATGGCTCACTGAGGCTCCGAGGGAGTGGCGACCACGGTCCCCGCCCTATTCTCACACACCTCTGTCCCCACGTGGCCCAGGTGCACGGCTCCCGGCTGCGGCTCTCCCAGGTCTCCTCAGCTGATTCTGGTGAATACGTGTGCCGAGTGGACAATGGGTCAGGCTCCAAGGAGGCCTCCATCACCATCTCTGTCCTCCATGGTGCCCATTCAGGCTCCAGCCACACCTCAGGTGAGGAGCCAGGTGGGGCTGGGCAGGGATCAACACTGGGACCTCCCCGCTATTCCCAGCGAAGGTGCCTGTGGTCTCTTTGGGGACAGCAGGAAAGAGGGGGCACTAGGCAGGCTGTGACCCTCCACTCTTTGGTTGGGGAGGTGAGGGGACTGAGGTTGAGGATAAGGGTGATCCGGCTTACCTGGAGCCCCATGATGAGGGAAATGTTTTCAGAATTCATCGAGAAGCAGCAGGATCTGGGTTGAACACTGAGTTGGGAGCCCAGCTGACCTGGGTTCAAATCCTGGCTCTGCCCCTTACCAGCCTTGAACTGGTGATTTTACCTTTTGGGGCCTCAGTTTCCTCATCTGTAAAATGAGGACAATGCCACCACCATATGGAGTGAAGACATGGCAGACACTCTATAGAAGGGAGTTATGGCGTTGTCTGCATCCTTTGGCCTGGCCTGGGCCCTAGAGGACTCTGGTTCCCTGCAGGTCAGAGCAGCTCATCACAGGTCTAGGTGTGGGCGAATGGGCCTTGAGCTCTCAGTTGGAGGTGAGGGAGGGAAGGTGAGGTCAGGCTGGCCATGCTGAGGCAGAAGAGCATGGTCCCAGCCCCAGCAAGGCTCCCCGCCTGACCAGCCCCTCTGTGCCCCAGCTTCTGGTGGAGCCCCAGCTCGGGGCAATACCCAGGCCATCCACATCGAGTCCTCCTCCTCCCACGTGGCTGAAGGGCAGACACTGGACCTGAACTGCGTGGTGCCTGGGCAGGCTCACGCCCAGGTCATGTGGCACAGGCGTGGCGGCAGCCTCCCTGCCAGGCACCAGGTACAGCAGCCCCCCAGGGCCAGCTTGCTGGATGGAGGGGCTGGATAGGCCTGCTCCATCCCCTTCCCAACCCTCCCCGTTTGCACGCAGACCCACGGCTCACTGCTGCGGCTGCACCAGGTGTCCCCAGCCGACTCGGGCGAGTATGTGTGCCACGTAGTCCTTGGCTCTAAGACCCTAGAGACCTCCGTCTTGGTCACCATTGAGGCCTCTGACTCCAGTGCCGGTGCCATCCCTGGTAAGTGACTGCCAATGACAAGGCAAGATGGAGGAGGCTGAGAGCCTTTTAAGGTGCTGGGGTCCTGGGGACACCTGTTGCGACATGGGGCAGGAGGCCCACGCTGGAGCTGGCCGCAGGCCGGGCCCAGGCAGCCTCCCCTTCTCTGAGTAATCCACCATTTCCCCACCTCTCCTCTCTCACCACATCATTCCTCATGTTTTGGCTGTTGCCTTCTCCTCGCTCCCAGTCTCAATGACCCTCACCTCTCCTGCTCCCTGACTTCCCTCTGTGAGACTTCACCCCTGCCTTGACCATCCCCTCAGGGTTGCTCAGCTGGGAACATCAAGCCCAGGCCACCAAACCCCCCAAACCTATGGACCTGGCCACAGAAGACAAGGCTGAGCTGACTGCAGGCGAGCAGTGCTTGCCACCTTTTCTACAGAGCTCTGCTACCCTCACCCCTGTCCCCACAGCCCCAGGACCTGTCCCACCTGTCAGGATCGAGTCCTCATCCTCCACAGTAGCTGAGGGGCAGACGCTGGATCTGAGCTGTGTGGTGGCAGGACAGGCCCATGCCCAGGTCACATGGTACAAGCGTGGCGGTAGCCTCCCCGCGCGGCACCAGGTACACGTTGTCAGAAAGGTGGGCAGGGGCCACTAGGCCGAGCCATGGACAGTGGGTTGCAGGGGTCCTGACTCCTGAGAGGCTGGCAGTTCCCAGCTCAGAGGAGCGGGGAAAGGGAGGGGCATGTGCTGGGCGCCCGGAAGCCCCTCTCTCACGCTCCTGCCCCCGCTGCCCAGGTCCGCGGCTCCCGCCTCTACATATTCCAGGCATCGCCCGCTGATGCAGGCGAGTACGTTTGCCGGGCCAGCAATGGTGTGGAGGCCTCCATCACGGTCACAGTAACCGGGACCCAGGGGGCCAACTTCGCCTACCGTGAGTAAAGCCACCAGGCTAGGCTGGGACGGGGAAAGAGGATAGGGACGGGCAGCTGCAGAGAACTGGAGTGACCCCGGTGACTGTCTTCTTCCCCAGCTCCTGGTGGCACCCAGCCCATCCGCATCGAGTCCTCCTCCTCCCACGTGGCTGAAGGGCAGACCCTGGATCTAAACTGCGTGGTCCCTGGGCAGGCCCACGCCCAGGTCACCTGGCATAAGCGCGGGGGCAGCCTCCCCGCCCGGCACCAGGTAAAGGACTACAGGACAGAAGGGCCAAGAAGGGGACAGGAGGGAGGCCCCTGGGTAGTGAGGTCAGGGATGAGGATGGCTGGAGGCTCCTCTGAGAGGGAGAAACTTCAGACCCCGTCACATAGCGGTACCGCGCAATAGTTAGAACCCAGCGGCCAGTCTGGGTGTGCATGCTGCTTCCACCCCTTACTAGCTTGGGACCTCGGGCAACTTACTTAACCTCTCTGTGTTACAGTTTCAGCCCTTGTTGAGTGGTAATAACATAATAGTACCTACCTTACAGAATTGTCTTAAGGATGAAGATTAATATATAGGCAAAGTGCTCAGAGCTCTGGCTCACAGAAAGTGCTATGAGCCGTTACTACCATAATACCATGAGTTACTACTTTTCCTAGATTTATAGAATGTAGGATGCCATTGATGGCAAGATGCACCATTATTTTACTTGACTATAAGGGGAAAAAAGCTTCCATTTGTAATTGTAACATTATTCACTGTAAGATGCACATGGACTTCAGAGACATTAAAAAGTGTGAATCAGAACCGGTGGAATGTGGTATTAGTGACTGCTCAGCTCACCATGGCTCTTCTTGACCACCCCCCACTCCTGGAAAGAGACCCCCTCTTTGCCACTCTAAGCAGCACAGAGCTGATGGCCAGGCCTCGGGGGTCAGAGAATGAGGCAGGGTTGAAGGTTGTAGGTGTAAGGGTCCTATAGGGCCCCCTCCGACCTCACCTGCATTCTGGCCAGACCCACGGCTCACTGCTGAGACTACACCAGGTGTCCCCAGTCGACTCGGGCGAGTATGTGTGCCGCGTGGTGGGCAGCTCGGTGCCCCTGGAGGCCTCTGTCCTGGTCACCATTGAACCTGTAGGCTCTGTACCTGGTGAGTGACGCTACGGGGAGGGCAGGGCAAGGGACTCTACCAGGGAGGCTCCCCACTTCAGCAATGGCAAGATCCCACGAGACCAGTCACCTCTGCCTTCATTCATTCATTCACCCCACCGGCTCTCCTCCCAGCTGCGGATTGACCCTCTGCCCTCTGTCCCCAGGGCTGGGAGTTACCCTCCCAATCCGGATCGAGTCGTCCTCTTCACACGTGTCCGAAGGGCAGACGCTGGATCTGAACTGCCTGGTTACGGGACAGGCCCACGCCCAGATCACATGGCACAAACGTGGGGGCAGCCTCCCCGCCAGGCACCAGGTAGGAGGTGGGGTGCTAAGCAGGGACCTGAAAGATCCTATAACTACAGAATAAGGAGCACAGGCTTGAATTCAGGGATATTCGAGTTCAGATGCTGTTCTGCCTCCAGGCTGCTGTGTGACTTTAGACCAGTCATTTGACTTTCTTGATCCTCAGCATCCTCGTCTGTCAAATGGGCTTATACTGCCTGCTTCACCTGCCCTGTAGCTCATCAACAAATGCTGGTCCCCAACTTCTTTCCCCTGAACCCAGCCCTGACACTGGAGTGGGGGAATTGAAGGGTCACGAATAGTGGTTCCCCCTGAAAGGGCTTCCCTCGAGCTCTAGCTGTGGGGGCCAGGCTGGAAGTGGCTGGGGAGGGAGCAAGAGCCTGGCTGTGAGCTCCAGTGCCCAGCTCTGAGCCTGCCTCCCTCTTGCCCCTCCCAGGTGCATGGCTCGAGGCTGCGGCTGCCCCAGGTGACTCCAGCCGACTCTGGAGAGTACGTGTGCCGTGTGGGCAGCAGCTCGGGCACCCAGGAAGCCTCAGTCCTCGTCACCATCCAGCAGCGCCTTGGCCCCTCCCACCGTGAGTATCTCAGGGGTTATAGTAAACAGTGGGGGCTGCCAAGGTTCCTTCACCCTCAGTGGCTCCCACACCCTGCCTCCCGTCTCACCCTCCCAGCCCAGAGTGTGGTCTACCCCGTCCGCATCGAGTCCTCCTCAGCCTCCCTGGCCAATGGACATACCCTGGACCTCAACTGCCTCGTGGCCAGCCAAGCCCCTCACACCATCACCTGGTATAAGCGTGGAGGCAGCCTACCCAGCCGGCACCAGGTACCAGCCAATGAGCAGGGAGGGCAAAAGCTGGGCACACTGGTCCATGGGAGTCGGGAGGAGCTCTCAGCACCTCCTCTGTGCTCATTCAGTCATTCAGCAAACACTGAATGTTCTTGTTAGATGGGCCCTGGACCAGTGTTGAGGATAGAGATAAGTCCCTCTGACCTCAGTCAGATCCTATGTTTTAACAGAACATTCTAAGATTCACACACTCCATTTCCCTGAGAACCTGCTCCAGCCCAAGTCCTGTGCCTGGCACTAAGGGTTCTAAATGAAATGAGACGGGTGCCTGCTCTCAAGGAGCCCGCGGGAGGGTGAGGCAGTCGTGCCATCTGCCAGCATTGTCCTAAGAGCCACAGCAGGGTTCTGTGGAGTTGCCGCGGAGGGCCTGAGCAGGCTTTGTGCAGGGATAACCGGTGAGAACGGTACAAAGGCTAGAGGCACTGTCCACCCCGCCCGAAGGAAGGCCGCTGGGGGAGTTCTGAAGGAGGCTGGGCTGGGGGCTGGTCCCAGGCCAGGCAGGGAGGTCCCGGAGTCTAGGGACAGCAGCAGTGGAGGTGCGGCCCCCACCCACTGATACCTGCTCCCCCTCAGATCGTCGGCTCCCGCCTACGGATCCCCCAGGTGACGCCAGCGGACTCGGGTGAGTACGTGTGTCATGTCAGCAATGGTGCTGGCTCCCAGGAGACCTCGCTCATCGTCACCATCCAGGGCAGCGGCTCCTCCCATGGTGAGAGTGCGGAAGGCGAGGGATTCAGGAAATGGGTGCAGGGGGAGGCACAGAGGTCCCTGGCACCATCCTTGTTGTCTGACTCTAGTTACATCCAACCCTCTCTGCCCCAGTGCCCAGTGTCTCCCCACCAATCAGGATCGAGTCCTCATCCCCCACAGCAGTCGAAGGGCAGACCTTGGATCTGAAGTGTGTGGTCGCTGGGCATCCCCAGGCCACCATCACGTGGTACAAGCGAGGGGGCAGCCTTCCTGCCCGACACCAGGTACAGAGTGGAGCATGGCAATGGGGTCGGAACCCTTGCCACCTGGGGTGAGCAGTGCAGGGACAGCACTGTGGGCAAAGAACCCAAAACATCAGCTGGCAATCCTGGGGCAGCCCTCCCTCCTGCCCTGGGCAGACGGAGGGTAACCTCAGCGGGTCTGACAAGGGAGGCCTGGGAGGAGGCCTGACCTGGCCCATTGACCCCTCAACTCCCTCATCCCCTCCTGCTTCTCCATCTGCTCCCCAGGCCCATGGCCCCCACCTGCGGCTACACCAGCTGTCCGTGGCTGACTCGGGCGAGTACGTGTGCCGAGCGAACAACAACATCGATGCTCGGGAGGCTTCCTTCATGGTCTCAGTCTCCCCCAACGCCGGTAGCCCCTCCGGTGAGTCTGGAAGGGCCCGGGAGACACAGGTAATGTGCTCCCTGGGGAGGAGGAGCCGTGCAGTCCGAGCCCTCCGATTCCAATGGCAGTTCCAGCCCAAGGGCTCTGCAGAAAGAGGCTTGGTTTCGAATCCTGCCTGTGCCACTAGGGGAGTTGAGTTATCCTCCTCTCTCAGCTTCAGTCTCCTTGTCAGTGAAATGGTGACATGGTCATTCCAACCTCATAGAGCTGTCCAATACACTCTCCAGTGGCCACATGTGGCAATTAAAGTAGTTAAAATTTAAAATTCGCATCCTCACATATCAAGTGCTCAATCGGTGGCCACATGGAGCTGGTATTGTACAGTGCAGATGGCAGAACATTTCCATCATCACAGAAAGTATATGAATTTCATGAGGACTACATGAGTGAACACACACAAAGCGCTCAGAGCAGTGCCTGGCTCTGTAAGTGCTTCATCAGTATTAACTGTTATTACCTTGGAGGGCGGGGACTACCCAGTTGTTCCCAAATCAGACTTATGGCCAAAGCCCTGACTTGGTGTTTCTGTGCTCCCAGTCCCTGGCAGCACCATGCCCATCAGAATTGAGTCATCATCATCACACGTGGCCGAAGGTCAGACCCTGGATCTGAACTGCGTGGTCCCTGGACAGGCCCATGCCCAGGTCACGTGGCACAAGCGCGGGGGCAGCCTCCCTGCTCACCACCAGGTATGGGGGCAGGAAATAGGGGGAGGGCTGCTGTCTGGGGACCTGCCCCTCAAGCTCTGCCTAGGAAGGAGGCCTAGGAGCCCCTGTAGGATGCAGTGCCTGCCCCTGATAGAGTTTAGGCCCCGGTCCCAGGCCTTCAAGGATTCCAACTGCAACATCTGCTCCTCTCTCTTCCTGTTCTGTCCCTACTCAGGCCCACGGCTCACGGCTTCGGCTGCACCAGGTGTCCCCAGCTGACTCGGGCGAATACGTGTGCCGCGTGGTGAGCAGCTCGGGCCCCCTGGAAGCCTCGGTCCTGGTCACCATCGAGGCCTCTGGCTCTAGTGCTGTTCCTGTCCCTGGTGAGAGTCCCTGCAATGGGGCTAGGAGGCTGGGGGAGGGAGGGAGAGAGGAAGAGGGGCCCCAGCAGGCTGAGGTCGGGAGCTAGGTCAAGTGGGGTTCAGCCCTAGGACCCCAGAGCACAGACTTTGGATTCTGTCATACTCGTATGTGGGCTTGAGTCCCAGCTCCTCTGTCCATGCTCTGAGATGTTGCACAAGGGACTTCTTTCCACATCTCAGTTTCCTTATCAGTAAAGTGGAGACAGTCAAGCTCTTGCAGCAATTACCCAAGTTCCCTAAAGGCTGAAACTGCACCTCTAGGAGTATGCGAAGGTGATTTTTATTAATAGTTGATGCCCTGATAAACATCTGTTATATTAATAGTTATATTAATAAGGGTACATTAGGGAAAAAAAGAGCAACACATCAAGCCTGTCATGTTTTTATGGAAATCATTGCCAATAATAGGGCTAAGTATTACATTTAAGGGTTTTTTTTAAGTCAATCAATTGAATGGAAAATAATTAATAGCTCAGGGAGCAAGCACATGGCTATGGCAGACAGTTGTTAATGAGGTGCTAAGTAATAAACATGATGTAGCAATTACTAGGTGCTGGGCTCTGTTATATTTACACATATTAACCCATTTCATCCTTACAATAACACTTGGAGGTAGGTATGATTGTTCTCTGCATTTTAAAGATGGGCAAACAGACAGAGAGGAGAAGTAGTTTTCCAAAGGTCACACAACTAATAAGTGGCAAAGCTGTGTTTTGAAGCCAGTCAGACTATCCCCAGAGTCTGGGTTCTTAGCCACACACTACTCGAGTTTGGAAAGCAGCAGTGATCTGTGTGGAGGTGCCTGGCCCTGAGCCCTGGCTGCCAGTGGTCCTGGGAGCACAGGAAGAGGTGGTGGGGCCCGCATCTGGGGCAGGGCTGGGAGAATGAGGGGCCTCTAGCCCCCAGGCTAGCCCAGCTGCTCCGGGCCTCAGGAGTATCACAAGCCGGGAATTGAAGCCACCTCCCCCTGGTCCCTGGTCTGAACATCTGGTCATCTGGAGGCAGGGGCTGAGGGCGCAGGAGTGGGGGTCCCAGCTTACTGACCTCTTCCTGTGCCCCAGCCCCAGGGAGAGTCCCACCCATCCGCATCGAGACCTCCTCCTCTCACGTGGCTGAAGGGCAGACCTTGGATCTGAACTGTGTTGTACCCGGGCAGGCCCATGCCCAGGTCACGTGGCACAGGCGTGGGGGCAGCCTCCCCGCCCGGCATCAGGTATGGGGGCTGGAGAAAGCAGATGTGGGCACTACCCTATCCCACCTCCTGTCCAGGCAGTCCTGCAGGAATCCAGCCCTGTAGGGGCTGGGAGAGGTGGCCACAACCCATGGGGCTTTGGGGAAATTGCAGCAGGAAATCATTGGGTGTTAAGAGGTCAAGAGCAGGTTTGGCACAACAGTGCTACCACCAGCCCCCCGGCACCTTGGTGCAAATAAATAAAGGACACCTCTTACTCAAAACATTGGATATCCTCCTGTCAGAAAACACACTCGTAGTAAACACACTCCACAGTGTCTGGTGTCAAAGGGGGTTGCCTTTGACAGGATACAGTCTGCAATGGTCCAATACGGTCCTGCAGGACAGGTACCAGAAGACTCGGGCATCTTAAGGCCTTGGCCTCTGGCCCCCAGCTCACTCTGCCCACTCTTGCTCCAACCTTGGCCAGGTCCACGGCCCCCTGCTGAGACTGAACCACGTGTCCCCAGCTGACTCTGGCGAGTACACGTGTCAAGTGACTGGCAGCTCAGGCACCCTGGAAGCTTCTGTCCTGGTCACAATCGAAGCCGCCAATCCAGGCCCCATTCCTGGTGAGTAATGGGAGCAATGGGTGATGCTGAGGCACAGGCTTGGGGATCCCTTTCTGGCCTCACTGCTCCCCACTCTCCCAGCAGGGCTCTGCTTCTCATTTCTGTGAAGGTCCCCCAGCTCCTCACCCAACCCTGGGGACCAGTGCTGGGTCTCATCATGGCATCTTGGCCCCCAAGGAATGAAGACCCTTCTTAGGTCATTACTGCTCAGCCATATCAATCACTGGCAAGCCACTGCACCCCCAAGAGAAGCAGTTGGCATTCAGTGCCATCACCTTAGGTCCCTGCCTTCAGCCCCAGGAGCCTTCTCACCGGCCCATTGTACCCACAGCCCCTGGACTGGCCCAGCGCATCCACATCGAGGCCTCCTCTTCCCACATTGCCGAAGGGCAGACTCTGGACCTGAACTGTGTAGTGCCCGGACAGGCCCATGCCCAGGTCACATGGCACAAGCGTGGGGGCAGCCTCCCTGCCCGGCATCAGGTAGGGGCCAGGGCGGGGCAGTGCCAGGACAGGCAAAGTTTGACCTGCAGTTGCCTTCTGCACCTGAAATCTCATACAAACCCCATCCTGCTTGGGGGCCTCAGGGGAGAAAATGCTTTTGGAGGTGTCAGGGAGCGTTCGCCAGCCTGGGGGCTGAGACGCCCGGGTTTTTCTCCTGGCTCTGCTGCTGAGTCATTTCCTGAGCCAGTTTCTTCCTCTGTAAAGAAGGTGGGTTGGATGTGGAGGATTCTGTGAATGAAGCTCACTCAGGAGCCCTGAGCTCCTGAGACCCAAGGGAGCTTGGGGACTTGTCCTGTCTGCCCACGTGCTTCGGACTGATGGCTGCCCCCTCCTCGCTCCGACAGACGCACGGCTCTCGGCTGCGGCTCCACCACGTCTCCCCCGCCGACTCCGGCGAGTATGTGTGCCGCGTGGGTGATGGTGCAGGCCCCGAGCGGGAAGCCTCCTTCACACTCATGGTCCCACCCAGTGCGGGGTCCTCCTACCGTGAGTGTGGCAGATGCCATGGGCAGGGAAAGGAGGGGGGACTCTGAGGCTGAAGCAGGGGGATCGGGCCCACCCAGCCCTGCTGAACCCAGCCCTCTGGCCCCTCATCCCCCAGGCCTTAGGAGCCCTGTCATCTCCATCGACCCGCCCAGCAGCACTGTGCAGCAAGGCCAAGATGCCAGTTTCAAGTGCCTCATCCATGACGGGGCAGCCCCCGTGAGCCTCGAGTGGAAGCCTCGGAACCAGGAGCTGGAGGGTGAGCCAGGCGGGTGGGTGGCGCTGGAAGCAGGTGTGAATGCATAGTGATCACCCGTGTTGGCGGGCAGAGGCCAATGGTGGCATCAGATTCACTCTGTGACCCTGGGTGAGGCCCTTCCTCTCTGGGGCCCCAGTGTCCCCATCTGGAATTGTAAGGGGGTTCGACCTGGGAGTCCGCAAGGACTCTCTTCATCTGCCATCTGTGACCCTGTGAGGTGGACACACCCAGGCTTGAGAGGTTGGGGATACGGGGCGGAGGTGCAGCCACTGGCAGCACCAGGGCATGAGGACACCCTCGCTGACCATCCCCTCCCCAATGCCAACCCCACAGACAATGTCCATATCAGCCCCAATGGCTCCATCATCACCATCGTGGGCGCCCGGCCCAGCAACCACGGTGCCTACCGCTGCGTGGCCTCCAATGCCTACGGCGTGGCCCAGAGCGTCGTGAACCTCAACGTACATGGTGAGGGGCCTCAACCTCATGGGCTCTGCCTCCCTGATTCCAAGCTCAGAACCTCCAGGTTTAAATCCTGCCTCCCTCTTGGGCTCACTCCCTCTTTGAGCCTTGATTTCCACATCGGTTCAGTAGTGCCCACCTGAAAGTTACTGAGAAGGGGGCTGTGACAATGAGCTTGACCAACAGAGCCCTCCATGTGCATCAGCAGTGTCATTTCTCTGGGCAGGGCCCCCTATGGTGTCTGTGCTCCCTGAGGGCCCCGTGAGGGTGAAAGTGGGAAAGGCCGTCACCCTGGAGTGTGTCAGCACTGGGGAGCCTCGCTCTTCTGCTCGCTGGACCCGGATTGGTGCCCCCACCAACTTGGAGCAGCAGACTTTTGGGCTCGTGGATGGCCACACGATGCTGCAGGTGACATGTGACTCCCCCCCAGCCAGAGGCTCGGTCAGGGCCCGTCCTTGAGCAGATGCTTGGAGGAAAGAGTTTTGGATGTGCAGATAGGTGATGAATGGATGGGGAGAGAAAGGGAGGGATGGGATAGGTGGATGGTGGGGAGGAGGGAGGATGGGTGGGTGGAGAGATGGATGGATGAGGAGGTGGATGAATAAATGGGTGGTTTGTTGGGACAAGTGGATGGATGGACTAATGGGATATCAGGAATGTTAGCCATCAAGCAGCCAGTCAAACAAGAAAGCTAAAAGAAAAGGAAGGGAAAACAAAAAGAGGTGAAACCAAGCTAGGGCCGGGGGCTAATGCCAAGACCCCCGCTCCGTGCGCACAGAACCCGCTTCCTTGCTTTCCTGCAGATTTCCTCAGCTAAGCCATCAGATGCGGGTACCTACGTGTGCCTAGCTCAGAACGCACTTGGCACAGCACAGAGACGAGTGGAGGTGATTGTAGACACAGGCATCATGACCCCAGGGGCCCCCCAGGTCGAGGTTGAAGAAGTCGAGTTGACTGTAGAAGCTGGACACACGGCCACCCTTCGCTGCTCAGCCACAGGTGCGGACAGGGGCTGTCACACAGGGCAGGTAGAGCACTGGTGACCTGGGGCCTGAATTTTAGGCACAAGAAATCTGAAGCAGAGGGCTTTGCTGCTGGCATGTCCCAGTGATGGCTGAGGTGCCCTTTTTTTTTTTTTTTAAATGTGGGTAGTTCCCTGGCTGGGAATCGAACCCAGGCCTCAGCGTTGACAGCGCCAAAGCCTTAGCTACTACACCACCAGGGAACTCCCTGAGGTGCCCATTTAGTGCCCCCCATGACGTGACAAGATCACCCAGGTCCCTGCTGCACCATCCTTACCCCCAGCTGGTCCCTGGGCCAGCCCAGCGACCTCTGCTATCTTCTACTCCACTCCACAGGCAGCCCGGTGCCCACTATCCACTGGTCCAAGCTGCGCTCCCCACTCCCCTGGCAGCACCAGCTGGAAGGTGACACACTGATCATCCCCCGAGTAGCCCAGCAGGACTCGGGCCAGTACATCTGCAATGCCACTAGCCCTACCGGACATGCTGAGGCCACCATCGTCCTGCACGTGGAGAGTAAGACACTCACCTGCCCTCCTTGGGCCACCCTGTCTATACTGTGTAGAGGTCTGAGCCCTCCACCAGGCTATACCCTGGACAGAACCCCAGGAACCCCATCCAGTGGGCCCCAAGCACCTCAGGCCTCCAGAACCTGCTCTAGCCTAAAACCCACATCCCCTCCTGGGACCTTTGCTTCCCTTGTCCCCAGTCCTTGGGCCTCACCATTCGGTTTCCCTGGTCCTTTGGCACGTTGCCTGCTCCCATACTCACCTCTGTTCTTTCCCGCCCCCCACTTCTGTGTCCCCCTACCCCAGGCCCACCCTATGCCACCGTCGTCCCGGAGCACGCTTCGGTGCGGGCGGGAGAGACAGTGCAGCTCCAGTGCCTGGCCCACGGGACACCCCCGCTCACCTTCCAGTGGAGTCGTGTGGGTGGCGGCCTTCCTGGGAGGGTGACCGCCAGGAACGAAATGCTGCACTTTGAACCTGTGGCCCCTGAGGACTCAGGCCGCTACCGCTGCCAGGTCACCAACAAGGTGGGCTCAGCAGAGGCCTTCGCCCAGGTGCTCGTCCAAGGTGAGCAACCCAGCCCAGGCTGGGCAGGAGGTGGTCAGCTTTCCTCCAGGCCCTTCACTTACTCCCCAGCTGGCACCTGGGGACCCCTACTTGGAGCATGAAGGCTTCCTTCCATTAGTCTACCTGGAAGCCTACCTTTTCCCCGTTTGCCAAGGCTCGAGGCGGGTCTGCCTTCTCCAGGAAGACCCCACACTCTTCTCAGCAACTCTAGTTCTCATGGCTGCATCCCTCCCTGGGCATTGACCTCACACTCCCAAAGTCTGTTATGTTTACATAAGTGTCCCAGCTTCTTCACCTGCCAGACTAAGGACACTCGGGCCTGTACCCCTTCATGTCAGCAGCCCTAAGCTTGTCTACCCTAGGACCCAGAATGGGCTGGGAAAATGCTCCACAGCAATGACATCGTGTGTGTGAGACAGGGCAGCCCCCACCCTCGGCATGCCCAGGGCTCCAGTGGATCTCCAGAGAACCCAGCGTATCTACAGTTTCCTCCGTCAGTGACATAAGGCCAAATTCTAGAAGCAGAAGAGCCTGTGGCCCGTTGATCCAGAGCCTGGGCTACAATGAGCCTGGGTTCAATGTACAGCTTGGTTACTTGATAGCTGTGTGACTGTGACCAAGTCATTTAACCTCGAGCCTCAGTTTCTCCATCTGTAAAGTGGAGAGAACAATGCCAGCACTAGGCTGATTTAGAAAGATACACATATGTAAAAGCCTGTGGCACACAGCAGGCACTTTGTAAGTTGTGATAATACGCATCTGCACCCACCCTGCCATCCGTCCCTGCACAAGAACGTGGAGGAACATTCACCATGACCATGGATCCTCTTACAATAGACAAGAGCCAGAATCACCTTGCTGTCCTTCCTTGAAATGTCTAAATCTCTCTAAGGCTGACCCCTCCCACTCTTGCTTGGGCTGCCCGCCCTTCCCGAAGGCCAGGAGCCCAGCTCAGCACGCACTTACATGCAAGGCTCTTACGTGTGCTGATTCAACGACAGTGCAAGTGAGCGAATGAGTGGATCTGCCAATGGATCTGACCAGTGGATCTCCCTGGTCAGAGGCTACGGGGAGAAGAACGTCCCTTGAATGTTATGATGGGGGTTTCCTGGATCCTGGGGAGGCGTCAGGGATCACACACACAGAACTCATGCATGTCCCCACAGGCCACTCCAGCTCTCTCCTCGCCACTGCCATCCCAGCAGGATCCACACCCACTGTTCAGGTCACACCTCAGCTGGAAACCAAGAGCATAGGGGCCAGCGTGGAGTTCCACTGTGCTGTGCCCAGTGACCAGGGCACCCAGCTCCGCTGGTTCAAGGAAGGAGGTCAGCTGCCTCCTGGACACAGTGTGCAGGATGGGGTGCTCCGGTGAGTGGTGGTGGGGTAGGACTGAACTTGGACACCCTGGCCTGAGGTGCACGGTGGGGCTGTTAGAACACCTGCCCTCTGGGGCTCAGAATGAAACAATGTCCTTGGGCAAGTCCCTTCACCCCTCTGAGTCTCAGTCTTCTCAGCGGTACAGCGGCTTGTATGAAAACAAAATGAGATCATCTAAAGCACTTAACACGGTGCTTAGCACGCGGAAGTCCTCCAGTAAGCAATGGCCCATATTCGTATTCTTACTAGAGGAAAGCAAATAGGCCCTGAGGCCACGTGGGCACATGACCCAGATCCCAGCTCTGCTACTTACTAACTGTGATCTTGAACTCTAGACCTTGAAGTCTTGGGTAAAGTGGGTGTGGTGGCACCTACCCTGGCTGCCTGTCTGCCTAGCTGGCAAGGTTACTGGGAGACTAGAAGTTCACTCCACATGCTTAGCTCTGATGGCTGTTAGCTCTCATGCAATTGCAAAACATTCTCATCAACTGTTTCTACTCACTCATGGCTTATTACTTTCTTTGTTTATAGAATCCAGAACTTGGACCAGAGCTGCCAAGGGACGTATATTTGCCAGGCCCATGGACCATGGGGACAGGCCCAAGCCAGTGCCCAGCTGGTTGTCCAAGGTAAGGGGGTGGCTTCAGGCCTCTGACAAGAATTGGGAGCAGAGATAAGAGGCACAGGGACCATGGTCCCCAGAAATGTGTGTGAATAAAGAATGATTTGATTGTATCTTGCTTGTGTTTAGCATAGAATAAGGGGGTTTGACTGTTATTGCAAAGGAAGAGGGAAATGGGCGGAGGGAGGGGGTGCTCACAGAAACCAATGAAGAATCAGAGGATACACGAGTGAGTAAAGGAATAAACCTAAGAGCGAACCAGTGAGTGGGTCAATGAGTGAATGCAAAAAAGAAAAAAAGCGAATGAAGAGATGAATGAATGCTGAGGGCTCCTGTGCTCACCTTGTCCTGGACCCTCGGGCCAGGCCCGCAGCAGGCTGGCCTCACGCTGCCTTTGCCTCCACCCCCCAGCCCTGCCCTCGGTGCTCATCAACATCCGGACCTCCGTGCAGACCGTGGTGGTCGGCCATGCCGTGGAGTTCGAGTGCCTGGCCCTGGGTGACCCCAAGCCTCAGGTGACATGGAGCAAAGTCGGAGGACGACTGCGGCCTGGCATCGTCCAGAGTGGGGGCATCGTCAGGATTGCCCACGTGGAGCTGGCCGACGCCGGACAGTACCGCTGCACCGCCACCAACGCCGCTGGGACCACGCAGTCCCACGTGCTGCTGCTTGTGCAAGGTGAAGGCTGCGGGGACGTCTGCGGGGGCCGGGGCGTGGCCGGGGGTCCTCGTGCTGCCGTCTCCTGCCTTGCCTGCTTTACGCTTCATTTCCACGCTCTTGGGAATCTTCAATTGTGTGTATTTAAGGGGCAGGTTTCATAACAAGTGGTGGCAGCATGAGATAAAAATGAGTGTTCCTCGGGGCAGGCTGGAACTTGTAGGGAAAAGCCCCACCAAGGGGCATCCAGAGGGAAGTGGATAGGTAATCCTCTACCTGCTCTGAGGAGGGAGACCTGCAGCCAGTCTGATGGCAGAGACAACGCAGCAGAAAACAGACATAACAGAAGAGCGAGGGCAGTGGACGCCGGGCAGGCACACATCTGTGTTTATTCAAAGGCAATTCATTTTTATCCCAAGCCCTATAACTTGTCCCTGAACTTCCTGGTCCACGCGGCCTTACTGCCCACTTCTCAGGTCCTCAGAGGGCTGCACAATCTTCCCTCCAGGCATGTTGAACAGTCTTGGGCTCTGGAGTCAAATGGACCTGTCCCTGAGCCCTGACTCTGCCCCGTTCCACCTGTGCAACCAGGAGTGAACAGCCATTTCCCCCACAGTTTGCTCATCTGTGAAATGGGGACATAGTGCCTCCCTTCAAAGGATAATGCGAGGATTAAGCAAGTGAGGGCACAGGCTGGGCTCCCAGATGGTGACTGTCGTCAGGTTGATGGCCTCTGTTTCCTCTTTAGCCTTGCCCCAGATCTCAACGCCCCCAGAGGTCCGTGTGCCTGCTGGCTCTGCAGCCACATTCCCCTGCATGGCCTCCGGCTACCCCACTCCTGACATCACCTGGAGCAAGGTAAATGCTGGGCAGGGGACCAGCGGGCTTTCTGAAGGGGCAGGGACCAAATCTTGACCATATCAGTGCCACCAGGACCTGGCCCAGGCTTGGCACAGAGTGCTCGGTGTTTGAGGGTGGGCCTGAGGCAGAGATGGGAAACCGGCCCTAGGACGGTGCTGGCCAAGGCCAGGCTCCCAAGTGCGGGTGTGTTTGCAGCTGGATGGTAGCCTGCCACCCGACAGCCGCCTGGAGAACAACATGCTGCTGCTGCCCTCGGTCCGACCCCAGGATGCCGGCACCTATGTCTGCACTGCCACTAACCGCCAGGGCAAGGTCAAAGCCTTTGCCCATCTGCAGGTGCCAGGTAAGACAACAACAGCCCCTGGGATTGGCAGTGTCCTGCCCGCTGCCTGGTGTGGCCTGGAGGGCATTGTCTCTAACTGCATTCTCTGCTGGCAGAGCGGGTGGTGCCCTACTTCACACAGACCCCCCACTCCTTCCTGCCGCTGCCCACCATCAAGGATGCCTACCGGAAGTTTGAGATCAAGATCACCTTCCGGCCTGACTCAGCCGATGGTGAGCAGGAGAGAAGCTGATTTGCGGGGGGGCCTGGGGCATGGGATCTCCTGGTGTAAATGCTATGGTATGAGCCCTGGCAACCCCCAGTCGTCTCCACCTCCATCAGCTGTCCCTGTCCCGCAGCCCCCAGGCCTTTCCTCTGGGCCCTCTCTCCTGCCTCCTCTCTTCTCCATCCCCTTCAGTGACACCTCCCTCCTGAGCCTGCCTTGGTCCCTCTGCCAATGGTGCATGACACCCGTCGACCTGTCCCATCTTCCTATTCCTGTCCCTGCTCCTTCTCCCCTCCTTTTTCTCCCCCCTCTCAACCTTTCTTCTCTCTCTCTCATCTGTCTCCTCCCATCTCTCGCGGGTCTCTGACTTTCACTGTCCAGGCCTCCTTCTGTACTCAGGTGAGTCTCTGCCTCCCTCATCTCTTTCAGGTAGACCCTCTACTATGAAAGCTTCTCTCTAGGGGCTGTTAGCAAGGCCTTCTATAAGGCACCATCCTAAGGCGGTGGGAAGGCCCTGGCTGTGTGGGGTGTGGCAGAGGGGGAGCAGGGGTTACAGAGTGGGGGGCGCACAGGCTCGGACCGTTCATTCCTGGGCTGGGCAGACAAGAAGCCCATAGCTAGCTGAGAGGCCCTTACACAGCCCTGCCCACCCAGGGATGCTGCTGTACAATGGGCAGAAGTGGATCCCAGGCAGCCCCACCAACCTGGCCCACAGGCAGCCCGACTTCATCTCCTTTGGCCTCGTGGGCGGAAGGCCCGAGTTCCGGTGAGACCCTCGCCCTCCCTGTTTACAGGGGAAGAGGGGCTGGGGGACTGGACCGCAGGGCATTAGGCAGGCACATACTACCTCGGCTGAGTTGTACAAGGGAGGTTCTGAAGGTGGAGGAGGAGATGTGGCCGTTGCCCTCAGTGACCACCTTGCCTGCTGGAGTAGACCCAGGATGCCAGCCAGGGGGAGGAGGAAGCAGCTCAGGCTGGCAGAAAACTGTGGCAGACATACTCAGTGATGCTGAGTGCATCCCTAGGAGGTGGGACTGCTGCATTCATTCATTCAGCAGTCATTTGCTGAACACCAACTATGGGCCAGGCACTGATACAAAGACAAACAGAACAGATCGGGTTCTAGCCCTTGTGGCAATGTATATTCTAGTTGGGGGACACCAGCCAAAAATAATCAAGAGAAAAAACGAGATGATCTCAGGAACAGCGAGGCCGGGTGCTGGGCTGCACGGCTCTGGAACCAGGGGCAATTGGCACGCCGTGGTCTGCTCTGGACAAGCTCCCAGGGAAGGGGTATGGGGAGAGGGGAAGAGCTGGGGAAGGGGCAAGAATGGGGCGAGCTTGGGGTGAGTGATGGGGTGGGAGGATGAGGCAGGGGCAGGAACCGGATCAGGACTGTAGGACATGGTGAGGTCACCTTTGCCCGGGCTAGGCCCCCTGCCCAGCCCTTCTTACAAAGCCCACATCCACGCTCTCCTGTCCCGGCCCCGCCCCATGGAGCAGGTTTGATGCAGGCTCAGGCATGGCCACCATCCGACACCCTACCCCACTGGCACTGGGCCAGTTCCACACCGTGACCCTGCTGCGCAGCCTCACCCAGGGCTCCCTGATCGTGGGCAGCCTGGCCCCAGTCAACGGGACCTCCCAGGTGAGACCCGACCTGCCCCCCACTGTTCCCACGCCCCTCCCCACCTCCGCCCAGCCTACTTGCCATTCCTGACCTTCCCACTCCCCAGGGCAAGTTCCAGGGCCTGGACCTGAACGAGGAACTCTACCTGGGTGGCTACCCTGACTACGGTGCCATCCCCAAGGCGGGGCTGAGTGGCGGCTTTGTAGGTAAGCACCCTTCTCGCCTCTAGCCCTGGCCAGGCTGCACCTGGCTGGCTGGCAGAGCCCATGGGAGCCTGGGAGAGCCCTGCAGGTGTGGCTGGGGCTCGGTGGGCCTCCCAGCACCCTGCCTCTCGCTCATCACCTGCCCACCCCCCAGGCTGTGTCCGGGAGCTACGCATCCAGGGCGAGGAGATCGTCTTCCATGACCTCAACCTCACGGCGCACGGTATCTCCCACTGCCCTACCTGTCGGGACCGGCCTTGCCAGGTAACCACACCACACGTACTACCTGACTGCCCCTGGACACTGCCCTCAGCTATGGCAAGACCCTTCTGGGAGTTGGGGAGGGCCAGAGCATTCTCGGCCTGACTTCTGGGTGCTGCCCTGCAGAATGGGGGCCTGTGCCAGGACTCGGAGAGCAGCAGCTACGTGTGCATCTGCCCAGCTGGCTTCACCGGGAGCCGCTGTGAGCTCTCACAGGCCCTGCACTGTCACCCAGGTGTGTACCCAGCCCTCCTGATCACTGTCACCCCTGGGTACTTGCCTCTGCCCCTTGCTGCCCCTTCATATCCACCTGCACCCCAACTACTAACTGTGCTTACCACACTGTCACTCTTACCCAAGAACTTACCACTCCTCCAAGATACTGACTCCCACCCCTGCCAGCCTCCCGTCGTTGCCACCCAACCCCCGTTCCTGATGCCCAGGTGCTCACCCCTCCCATCACTGCAACCAGGCAACAGTACCTTCCCATCTCTTACCAAGGCACCCACCGCCATTACCCCCACACTGTTGTCCGGGTACAGTCCTTCAAGAACACCAAAGACAGTCACTCCTTCACTTCCCCCTGCAGTCCCTCTTCCCAGCCTCCTCTGGCCCCATGGTTGCTCAAATCCATTCCACCTCCGCAGCCTGGCCAAGCCCTAAATAGCCGAGGTCCTTAGGGCTTTGGCATCAAGATCCCACCCTCTCTTGGGTCACCTCAATGTCTTCCTTGTGGCCTGTGTGTCTCCCCCAGAAGCCTGTGGGCCTGACGCCACCTGTGTGAACAGGCCCGACGGCCGAGGCTACACCTGCCGCTGCCACCTGGGGCGCTCGGGGATGAGGTGTGAGGAAGGTGAGTGGAGCCAGGCCAGAGAGCCGCAGGGGTCCCAGAAAGAATGGGGGGCTCTGAGCAGGGGGGCCTCTGAAGCCATGAACCCTAAAATGATAAAATTATACTAGAGCCTGGGGACCTCAAAAGTCACCTGGCCAAGTTTCTGCCCAGTCTAAACCCTTACCTGAGAGCCCCCAAAGGGGGCACCTGTCTCATTGGAGATCCTTCCAGCCTTCTCTGCAGTGCGGGGTGGGGGCAGGAGGTCCTGTGCTGTGATAGCTGTTGCCCAGCTGGTCCTGAGCCTCTGGGACTGAAGAGTGAGGTGGGCAGGGGTTCCACGGTAAGTCTGAGTACTTGGACCCCTCCCGGGGCTCTGGTGTCCCCACTGTCCCTGGCTGAGCTGTGGTTGCTACAGGTGTGACCGTGACCACCCCCTCTATGTCGGGCACTGACTCCTACCTGGTGCTGCCTGCCCTCACCAACACACACCACGAGCTACGTCTGGATGTTGAGTTCAAGCCACTGGCGCCTGACGGGATCCTGCTCTTCAGCGGCGGGAGGAGCGGGCCTGTGGAGGACTTCGTGTCCCTGGCGATGGTCGAGGGCCACTTGGAGTTCCGCTATGAGCTGGGGTCAGGTGAGCACTGGACACCAAATGCAGATGGGCTCCAGGTGTCAAGCCCCGTGCCCCCTTGGCTCTCTGTGCCCTGAGGGTCAGAGGAATCAGTTCAGAAGTCAGACCAATTCAAGGCCCTTGTCCCTTTACTTCTCTCTTCGCGACTTGAAGTAAGTCCCTGGACCTCTCGGGTTCCTCGTGGAACACCAGGAGGCTGAAGGAAATGATCTGTCTGAAGTCCTCACGTGGGGTGAGGCAGGGCAGGGGACCATCCGTGTGCCAACCCTGCCGGTGTCCTCCCTAGGGCTGGCTGTTCTGCGGAGCCCAGAGCCACTGGCCCTGGGCCGCTGGCACCGTGTCTCTGCTGAGCGCATCAACAAGGATGGCAGCCTACGTGTGAACGGCGGACACCCCGTCCTGCGCTCCTCGCCGGGCAAAAGCCAAGGCCTCAACCTGCACACCCTCCTCTACCTTGGTGGCGTGGAGCCCTCCGTGCAGCTGTCCCCGGCCACCAACGTTAGCACTCCCTTCCGCGGCTGCGTGGGTGAGGTGAGGAGCAGCTTCCGGAGGACAAGCGAGGAGGGAAGGGTGCAAACCGAGCCCCTCCACCTGCAGGTCACCCAAGGCCCTTGGGACCAGACACTTCACCTCTGAGCCTCAGTTTCCTCCTCTGTAAAATGGGGATAATCGCACCTACTTTTGAGGGTTGTCCTGAGAATTGACTACACGGATGGATGTTCCTGGCACGTACCAGGCCCTCCTCTTCCTCCCTCCCCTCCCCTGGAATCCCGTTACCACTCAAGTCCCAGCGTGCATGCCCAGCTCCCCTCGACTGCATTCTTCTCTCTGCTGGTGCACTGATGCCCCGCTGCCTGCGTCCCCGAGTCCTTCAGTGTCCCTCTGCCCACAGGTGTCAGTGAATGGGAAGCGGCTGGACCTCACCTACAGTTTCCTGGGCAGCCAGGGCATCGGGCAGTGCTATGACAGCTCCCCGTGTGAGCGCCAGCCTTGCCAGAACGGTGCCACCTGCTTGCCAGCTGGCGAGTACGAGTTCCAGTGCCTGTGTCATGATGGCTTCAAAGGTGGTCAGCCTGCCCTGGGTCGGGGGGCGTGAGGTGGTCAGCCTGCCCTGGCCCTGGGGTGCGTGGCACGGTGTGGTCAGCACCAGCTCCAGCCCATGCCCACTCGCCTCTGCCATGGCCCACAGGAGACCTCTGCGAGCATGAGGAGAACCCCTGCCAGCTCCGTGAGCCCTGTCTGCATGGGGGCACCTGCCAGGGCACCCGCTGCCTCTGTCCCCCTGGCTTTTCTGGCCCACACTGCCAACAAGGTAACTGCCCTGGCTTCTCTCCATGTCCTTTTTGGGGCCCTGGGGCTGAACAGAGCCCCTACATGTGTCTGTGCTTGCTGACTGGACCCTGCCTTTCTCCATAGGCTCTGGACATGGCCCAGTAGAGTCCGATTGGCACCTTGAAGGCAGTGGGGGCAATGGTACGTATTTGTAGCAACCCTGGCTTCGGGTCTCTCAGCCCCATCTTCCAGTTACCCCACACCCTCAGTCCTGGCCTCTAAGCAGAACAGGTTCATGTGAGAGGCTCAGTGGCTACAGATAGAAGAAAGAAGAGCACAGCCACACAGAGCTGGGTCCTGCCCCATACGTACTGGCTAGATGACCTTGGGCGGGCCCTTGCATCACTCTGACCTCAGCTTCCTCCTCTCTGTCCACGCATTCCGTCGGCTAACATCTATGGTGTGCCCATTTTGGTCCTGGGAGCAGTAGATAGAAGATAAATAAGGCAGGACCCTTGTTCTCAAGGGTTCCACAGTCCTTTTAAAAGCAGTGATGACTTTTAAAAATGAATATTTATTGAACATTTACAGGCACGGTGGTAACTACTTTATAGATATTTATCTTCTTATTTATCATCAATGTGATAGGAAAATAGTGGGTAAGAGCATAGAGTCTGAAGCCAACCTGCCTGGTTTTAAATCCTAGTCCTGGGGTTCCCTGGTGGTGTAGTGGCTTAAGGCTTCGGCGCTGGCGCTGTCAGCTCTGTGGCCTGGGTTCGATTCCCAGCCAGAGAACTACCCACATACCAAACAAACAAACAAACATTTAGAATTTTCTGAGTTGTAACCTATGTGCTTATTTATTAGCACGTTAAATAACAAGATCTACTGGTGGTCCTAATTAATGACTAGTGCAATTTCAGTAAGCATAAACCAAGTTTTGAGATATTTGCACCTGTTGTCATTTGATAAGGAAATCTGTTAGTGACAGAGTCACAAGTCCTGCTGCTGCTCCTTTGCTTTGCTGCCCACATGCATAATTGAAGGAACTGCTTACATTTCAGTGAGAAGTGAGTGAACACAGAGCCGTAACGTTTTCCCATCCAAGTTCACAGCCCCTTGTGTGTCCAGGGACCAGGTTCATACCCCTGTAGTCGGTCATACACGTTGTAGTGGAGGTGGGGGTTGGGAACCAATGCTGAGTGGATGCTCCGAGCAGGTAAGCAGATGCCTGGTACCCCCCTTGCCCCAGCAGATGCCCCAGGACAGTATGGAGCCTATTTCCATGATGACGGCTTCCTAGCCCTCCCCAACCACATCTTCTCCAGGAGGTGAGGCGGGTGTTGGGAGAGCCTATGGGCCCAAGGAGGGGACAGGTTGCAGACAGGGGAATGGGAAGCTGGGGCTTTGGCTCCCTCACTCACTTTGCCCACCCCCACCCCCCACAGCCTGCCCGAGGCACCTGAGACCATCGAGCTGGAGGTCCGGACCAGCACAGCCAGCGGCCTTCTGCTCTGGCAGGGCCTGGTGAGTGTGGGCGTCGGGTCAGGGGCTTAGGGTTCCCAGCCCCCTGGTGTCCAGGGCAGTGGGAGAGAGGAAGGCGGAGGCCACAGCCATCAGAGCCCTTGGCTCTCCAGGCTGGGGACCCCAGAGCCCTTGTTCTTCCCTGGCAGGAAGAGGGAGAGGCCAGTCAAAGCAAGGACTTCATCAGTCTCGGGCTTCAGGACGGGCACCTTGTCTTCAGGTGGGTCCTTTCCCTTCCCTGGCCCCCCTCACCCCTTTGGGTCAGCCCCAAGCCTCCTCCCACAAGAAGCTGCAGCTTCCAGTGCCCCAGCGCCACACCACCCCCACCCTCCCACACCCGCCTCCTGTCCTGCCCCACTTCACACCTTCCTGGGCCTGTGACTACAGCTACCAGCTGGGCAGTGGAGAGGCCCGCCTTGTCTCTGAGGACCCCATCAATGATGGCGAGTGGCATCGGGTGACAGCGCTGCGGTAAGGGAGGCCACCCAGGCACTACGGAGCTCTGGAATGGGACAGGACTTCCTGCACCCTGCGTGGGGAGACAGCTAGCAGCCAGAGTTGGGGAGAGCCCACCAGCCCAGCACAGACATCTGGAGCAGGACAGACCCCATGGGGGAGGGCGGGCAGGCACCCTAGAGGGTGGATGAAACCTGGGTGAGTGTGCCGGGAAAGCTGTGTGTGTGTGTGTGTGTGTGTGTGTGTGTGTGGGTGGGTGGGTGGGTGTGGGTGTGTGTGTGGGTGGGTGGGTGTGTGGAAGGGGCAGATCTGACATCCAGCAGAGAAGGAAGCAACTCAGAAAGCAGATTTCTCTGTCTGGAGTCTCATAGAAAAGGGAGGGGACTCTTGAGTCAAGGAGCATGGGGAAATGGTGGCGAAGGGTCTGAGCCAGTTCTACCCGCCACAGAAAGGGCCGGAGAGGCTCCATCCAGGTGGATGGTGAGGAGCTGATCAGCGGCCAGTCCCCGGGCCCGAACGTGGCAGTCAACACCAAGGGCAGCGTCTATGTCGGTAAGTCCTGGGCTCAGGCCTCAGTGCAGGCCCCCTCAGGACAAGGGAGGGAGCGGGGCTCCTGCAGAGCTGCAGCGCACGCCTTCCTCCCCTCCCGGGCCCCTGGAGCTGACGGGCCCTGTCCTGTCCCCTCCCCACAGGCGGAGCCCCCAACGTGGCCATGCTGACTGGGGGCAGGTTCTCCTCCGGCATCACGGGCTGTCTTAGGAACTTGGTGCTGCACTCTGCCCGGCCCGGTGCCCCACCTCCACAGCCACTGGACCTGCAGCACAGTGCCCAGGCCGGGGCTAACACCCGCCCCTGCCCCTCGTAGGCAGCTGCTTACTCCACATGGACTCCTGGGCTGTGCCCCAGCCCCACAACATCGTCTATTATTATTAATATTATTATTATGAATATTTTGTAAGAAACTGAGGTGATGCCACGCTTTGCTGCTACTGCCCTGGGCTCGACTGAAGGGTGGGCATGCCACCCCACACACAGACACACCTGGGCAAAGCCACAGGCTGCAGGGCAGGGCAGGCCAGATGGGAGCACGTGCCTCAGAGGGCCACCAAGATTTGGCGACAGGCATGGTGGCTGAATGGGCTCCGAAGTGCCCCCACCAGCAGAGGCCCCCAAGGCAGAGCTGGGCCACCCGTTTCTATAGCCCTTGTCCTCCCCTTAAGGCCTGGGGCCTCACCAGCCACAGGGGGCAGAGGGCGTCGTAATGGGTTCTGCCACCCTCTTCTGGGTGGCAAAAGCTCTTTAGTGCCAACTGTGGCGCATAAGGCAGCTCACCCCGGGCAGGCAGCCCCCACCCCCGCCAGCCCATGTCCCAGTCCCCATCCACCTCCCCCTCCTCCTGGCCAGCTGGGCCACCTGCCCCTGGCAGCCTCCCCCTCCCACCAAGCTGTCCTGGTCAGCTCACCCCCACCCGACGCCTAGCCCAGGGCTCCTGCTCTCAGGGGCAGCAAGGGAAACTCCACCCAGCAGAGCCCAGCACTGAGAGGGTCTCCCCGCCTGCATCAAGCCACATCCCCCCACCAATCTGGAACTGAAGGCCCAGGGGACACAGGGGTGAGTGGGTGGGGAGGGCCTTGGTGGTTAGAAGGAGCTAGTGCCTTGGGTAGGGGGATCCAGGACTCCTGACTGGTAGGGAGGGACAGGAAGGGGCCATGACAGCCCTGCCCCATCTGTGGGAACCCAAGGGCCCAGCTAGGGGTAAGCATCCTCCCCACCCACAGCCCGCAGAAGTGGGGTCTGGGCGCCTGGCCTCTGTGTCCTAGAAGGGACCCTCCTGTGGTCTTTGTCTTGATCTTTCTTAATAAACGGTGCTATCCCCGCCAGGGCGGTCCCCTGTGTCTTTGACTGGGGCCTACCTGGGTGGAACCTGAGCTTGGGCTGGACTGGGGTAAAGCAGGGCAGGTGCGGTCTGGGAGGCAGCTTCAGTTGAGCAAGGCACCTGCTCCCTGCTCTGGACCTGGAGGTCCTGCCCTGTCCTGACCCGGCAGAGGGCCAGTGACCTGTGGCCTTCATCACAACCCTGTGGGGTGGGAATTGTCCCATTTCCCAGTACAGCAGACTGAGTCTTGGAGCATTAACGTGACCTTCCTTCACGAAGTCAGACAGCCCTCTGGAGAGTGGAGACAGAACCCAGGGTCTGTCCAACCCCAGAGCCTACTCTTCTTCCTCTGAAGCTGCAGCCTCTCTAGGGATGGCCTCCCTGACCCTGGAAGGCTGGCCCACTTGGCCACAGCCCCCTGGGGGCCACCTGACCAGGACATGTGTGACAGATGGTGCAGTGAAGGCAGAGGCCATGGGCACCAACCTGCCAGACCAGCCAGCTGGGGGAGCAACAGCAGCAGAGGAGGCCAGCACCACCCTCTGCAGCCAGGGACCTACGGAAGGAAAGGGAGAGTCCACTCAGGCCTCAGCCTGGGCCTGCTGCCCCCGTCCCCATCACCTGGAGAGGGACAAGTGTAATCTTGATGGGAGGAGTGGGGCAGGTGGTAACCAAGAGCCATCTATCTACCTTCTGGAGCTGCATCCTGTTGTAAAAGGCCCCAGCCTGCTGGAGGGCTGCTCTCAACTGCTATCTGGGGAGGGCCTGCTGACCCGAGAGCTGGGGACACAGACGGGGACTTGGAAGTATTGTTCTCCATGCTCCCTGCCTGGCTGGGCACCAAAGAGGGACCTGCAGTGGGAAATAATAGGGCTGACACTGAGAAGTGCCCCTTCTAAGGCATGATTATCTCATGCAATCCCCTAAAAACCTCTCTTGAGTTCGGTACTCTTAGCATTTCCATTTTATAGATAAGGGAAGTGAGATACAGACCAGTTAAGGCACTTGCTCAAGTCACAGCTAGAAGTGATGGGGGTGTGCTTGAATTCATGCAGTCTGGCTCCAGGGCCTGGGGTTTATGAATGGAGCTACTTCTCAGAAAGAAGGACGTACATGTCTTGAGTGTTTCTTTCTGTGCACTCAACACCATGCTGGGTGCTGGACCCTTTACCTACGAAATTTTACCTACAGTTAGTGACAACTCTGAAAGGTTGGGTTTATCACCCCCATTTTACAAATAAGGAAGCTGAGGCATAGAGAGATTCTTTCTTCCACTCATTTGACTCATATTTCTCAGAAATCTACAGCATTGATCTGGGGATGGGGGATACGACTGAGCCAAATGGACGGGAATGTCTTCATGGAAGTGGCATTTTAGCGTGAGGAGGCACAGAACAGAGATGACATGTCAAATGGAGCTAGGTGCTACAGAGAAAAATTAAGCAGGGAAAGGTGACAGGGCATGTTGGCTACAGGCAGGATCGCTTTTTTTTTAATTGCAAAATCCACTACAATAAACAATTAACCGGGGAGTTCCCTGGTGGTGTAGTGGCTTAAGGCCTCGGCGCTGGTGCTGTCAGCACTGCGGCCTGGGTTCGATTCCCAGTCAGGGAGCTACCCACGTACCAAAAAGCAAAAAAAAAAAAAAAAAACAATTAACGATTTTTTGTTTGTTTGTTTGTTTGTTTTGTTTTTTGGGGGTAGTTCCCTGGCTGGGAATCTAACCCAGGCCATGGTGTTGGGAGTGCGGAAGCCCAGCCACCTCACCACCAGGGAACCCCCCATTAACCATTTTTAAGCAGACAGCTTAGCGGCATTACACATGTTCACTCTGTTGTGCAACCATCACGACCATCCTTCTCCAGATCTGTTTTATTTTATTTATTTATTTATTTATTTTAATTTGTGGGGCGGGATGGGGGGGTTGTGGGTAGCTCCCTGACTGGGAATCGAACCCAGGCCGCAGTGCTGACAGCGCCAGCGCCGAAGCCTTAAGCCACTACACCATCAGGGAACTCCCCCAGATCTGTTTTCATCTTGCAAAACTGCAACTCCGTATCTATTAAAACACACCCCATTCTCTCTCCCCCTGGGCCCCTGGCAACCACCACTCTGCTTTCCGTCTACGATTTTGACCATTCTAGGTGTCTTTTATAAGTTATTAATCCTTTTCTGTCCAGCCTATTGCACATAGCAGAATGTCTTCAAGGTTTCATCCATGTAGCATGTGTCCAAATTTCTGTCCTTTCTAGGGCTGAATAATATTCCATTGTGTGGACATACCCATTTTACTCTGTCACCTGTTTATAGATACAGGATTGTTATTTTTAAATGAAAGGGTCAGGGGAGAACTCCCTGAGAAAGGGAGGGTTAAGCAAAGACCCACAAGAGGCAAAGGAATAAGCATGAAAATCTTGGGGAAACACCTTCCAGGCAGGGGAGAGAGCTCGAGACAGGACAAGCATGCAGGGAGCTGCTAGGGACCAGGGTGCAGGAGCTGAGGGGGTGAGAGGGCAGGGGCGCCCCGGGGAGGCTTGGCTTCAGCCGAGTGAGGAGCATGGAGGGCTCTGAGCACAGGAGTGACGTGACCTGGCTTCGTGTTTTAAAAGGCTCCTCTGGTTGCACATAGTGACTACCTTCCAAAGAGGACGGGATGGGAAGCTGAGGCAGAAAAATGAAGCAGTGGAGAAACCTGACCACGACAGTCAGCAATCAGGCTGGGGGGATGTGTGCTCGGAACTGCAGTCTAGCTGTGAGAAAAACGTCAGATGAGCTGGTGTTGATGGCTTGGTTATGGGCTGAGAAAAGGACTAACGGTGATTCAGCAGTTGGACTGAGAAGGGGAAACGGGTGAGGAGCAGCACATGGGGAGGGCTGAGGAGGAGGAGGTCAGTTTGGGGCCAAGTTAAGTTTGAGATGTCACCTACACATCCACGTGGAGATGAGTAGGGCAGTGGTCATGTGACTGGAGTTCAAAGACAAGAGTGGCTGGCGGGGCATTACAAAGAAGACCACGGAGGGAATGGGTGTGCAGGGTGGAGGAGAAGCAGATACAGGAATGGGGCCTCATGGCTCAAAGCATAGTGTGTCAGGGAGATAGCGAGGAGCCTGCAAAGGAGACCAAGGGGTGACTTGGGAGGTGGATCGCACCCCTCAGCCAGGTGTTTTATTTGCAGTAAACCACTTGTCCAATAGTACGTGCCAGCCCGGTTTGGGGAAAGGAGCATCTCCAGATTCCCAAGAAGGTAACCTACTCTGGTCTCCCTGTCCACAGAGGTCATTGCTGGTAATGTCTCTCACTGACTCTATGACTTTGAGCCACAGAGGTATGTCTCCTCTCTAGGCCTTAGTTTCCCCATCTGTAAAATGTGAGCATCAGCCTGGATCAGTAGATTTCAAAGGAAGTTCTGAGAGTCAAAGTCAGGTCTCTTAGGGGGACATCAGTTGGCCAGGGCCCGGGGTCCCCCAAGTTCACTTAAATAAAGTGTCTCTCCTTTTAATGTCTTGGCTCCATTTAGAAAAGCTCCCATCACTAAAATGCCATTTGGAAGCAGCTGGATTAGGTCATCTGTAGTGTCACTCCAGCTATAACTTGCTCTGAACTGATTCCCCACCATGTGCCTCACCTTATGCTCTCCTGCTGGGCCCCTGCCTTGAGCCTCCCCACTGAGGCCCTGTCCTGAGGAAGTTGGATCTGAGCCTGCCTTCCCTCTTAGTTGCTCAGCAGACCCGAGGTCACACCCATCACTGATCCCTGCAGTTGGATGGTGGCCAGGAAGCCCAGTCACTGCCATTGCCACGGTTGTCCATGCCCCAGGGATTGCACGTCAGGCTCAGGGAGATGTGCCTGCTGTTCTGACAGCAGAAGTAGGCATCACAGCTTCCTGGGGCCAAGAGGGGAAGCATATTAGGAGGACCCTGGGCCAGCCCATGACACAAGATGTGTGGCCTTATAGTGAGGGAGTGTGGGAGGTATGAACAGGAGAGGGCTGATTCCACGTGCATGCAGACGAGAGTATGAATGAGCATTTCATGTGAGACAGGTGCATAATCATAATGATGATGCTGATGGCTAACTTTTACTGAGTTCCTATTCTGTGCCAGGCATGGTTCTAACCACTTCATTCACATCCCATCTCGTTAAGTTGTCCCAATAAGCTTAGTGGGTAAATAATGCCATTAACCCCCTTTTAGAGATGAGAAAACCAGGCAGAGGGAGGTCAGGTCACTTGACCAAGGCCACACAGCTCATATCTGAGCAGCAGAGTAGGAACTGGTGCATCTGCGTTGGCTTTTAGAGACCCCCACGTTTTTGCTTCGAAGTGCTTACAACCCCATATTTAATCCTCCAGTCTGGATATGTAGCCAGAGATGATGATAAGGCTTCTGCGTGGTTTTGGAATCTTCTAGACTTTAGCAGCTCATCTGCTTCCCATCACTGGACACAGCCTCTGCTGTGGCACTGGCTGTGACATTGGTATTGTGTCTCTAGTCCTGGGGGAACCTGCTGGGGCTAAAGCCTTGAACTCAATGTGAGCCAGAGGACACACTCTAGCCGTGAAAGCCCCTCTCCTCTTGTGAGCAGGGAGGCCTGGGTCCCTTAACCTCCCCCAAGTTGTTTGCCATCTACAAATACAATGATAAGAACACTGGCATGGTAGAGTTGCTATGACGAATAGATAAGACCTGGCATGCAAAGGGGCAAAGGCAATGCTTAATAAGCGATTGTTATTAATATTAATATCAGTTTCCTTTCCTTGCTTGAATGGGCTTCTGTCACTTACAATCACCAGAGTCCTAACTCAACCCCCTCTGCAATCATCTGAAGGGCTGACTCGGGACAGAGGAGCCAGTGTGAGAACATGAGAGTGTGTGAGTTGTGTGGAAATGTGCAAGGTGTAATGGTGGTGTGATGTGAATTGTGAGTGTGTGATGTGTGAGGTGTGTGGGTTGTGTATCGCAGTGTGGGTGTGCTAGGTGTGGAGTTGTGTTTGTGAGTGCACGAGGTGTGCGTTGTGTACATGTGCAGTGTGTGTGAGTGGGTGGTGTTGGGGCGTGAGGTTGTGTGTGGGAGTTGTGTGAGAACGTGAGATGTGCACTCACAGTTCCTTCCACCTGCAGTGCTCTTTGCTCAGAGTGTTCCAAGGCTGGCTTCTTCACATCATTCAGGTCTCAGCTCACCTGTCACCTCCTCAGACCACACTGCCTTGAGCCCCTCCCAATGCAAATTTGTACTCTCCCTTCTTGTCACTCAGTCACATCTCCCCAAATTTATTACATCAACACTCACTGGAATTATTTTGCTTATTTATATAAGGCCTGTGCAGAAAAAGTCCAGCCATAAATGTGTCTATTTTTCATATTACTGGGTACTTTTCATATTATCTACTGGCCCCCACTAAAATTGCGTTCTTTGAGTGTCTGGTTGGTCTCTGAAGCCCTAGGTCATAGCGCAGTGCCTGGCACAGAGCAGGCATCCAGGAAATAAGAAGCAAAGTGTGGCACTGATCACATGACCTCCCTTTTTCTGGGTTTTACTTCCCCATGTGTAAAAAAAGGATGGGGTGCTTGAACCATTTCCAATAACCAATTGTTATTAGTAGAACAATTTTTCCAAAAGGTATCTTACATGGAACCATAATTTATAAAACTGAAAAATGGAATGATAGTTCCAACTTTCATAGGTATGTTGTAAGAGTTAAGTAACTTGTTACACAATGGGTCCTTAGCATAGCTTCTGTCACATACTACCATGTCCAGTGCTGGTTAGGCTGGATGATGACTCTCAATGTCAGCACCATTATTATTTAAATGGAGGTGCTCCATGTTTCAAGAAGTCCCCAGTGGTAAGTAGCCTTTGAGACACCACCACAGAGTCCCAGGACTCTATGGAAAGGCTAAGACCACCGGTCCCAGTGCTCTCTAATGGCTCTCCCTTCTAGAGCTGACATTCAATGCAACCTTCATATCCTATTGTGCATGTGTCCAAGACTACTCCTTGGGAGACTTTGAGAGGACTCAATGCCTTTGGCTGGAATGGCTTTACCATGAAGCTCCTAATGCTTAAACTTTAGGATATACTATTTGCTTGGGACTACATCATTTTATAAAATTTGCAAATGTGAGATATTTTAACCATACTCAGTTCAGACCAGTGTCCCTTTCCATCTGATCTCCTCTATCACACCTCTCTTCATGTCAGATGGCCACAGGCATATATGGAATCTAGCTAATGGGGTGTTGGATTGGGTTCAGGTTTAGGGGTTATATACTTATGGTGTCCTAACTAGTTACAAGTGTAGTTTTATTATATCTAGATGCCCTAGAATGGCTTCCAGGAATACTCGTAATGCCCACTGTGCCGTCTTCCCCAATGATGTGATATGAAGGTGCCGAATAGAGATCATTGTTATGCCTGGCTCCAAGGGCGGGAGCGTATTGGAAGAGAAAGTTTCGAATGTATGAAGCCAGAAGCCGGTCTGTGGAAAATCTTTCCAAATCGTATTGCTCACATACGTAAAAAATGTGATAGAGGTTACCACAAGTTGGGCACAGATCCTTAAGTGTATAAATAACCTTATCAATAATGAATTGCAAAGCTGAAGAAAACAAAATCTAAGCGATCACTAATAAAAAGCTAAGTTTGATCAGTCATGCTAGAGGAAAGACTGAATTATCTTTCTAGTTCTATTGTAGAAAATATCATACAGTTGTCACATAAACAATAAAAGCATACAGCCAAAAATGTAAGAAATATGTATTACAGAAGAATGCCAGGCAGTAGATCAGTAATAACTTTTTTTTTTTAATTTACATTGTGGTATTTGTCAGTTTTTTTAACTTTACAAGTTGTGATTTTTTTCTCGCTCTAAATAAATATTCACTTTCGAGCCTGGTTTTGTGTTCATAATTTCTTTTTTTTTTTTTTTTTTGCTTTTTGGTATGTGGGTGGCTCCCTGACTGGGAATCGAACCCAGGCTGCAGCGCTGACAGCGCCAATGCCTTAAGCCACTACACCATCAGGGAACTCCCTGTGTTCATAATTTCATATTTTTTAAGAGGGCCCTCAAATCGTCCGTGCTTCAGGTCTCACAACACCTGGCCCTCAGGGAGCTCACAGCTTGGAAGGGGCTTCAGATTAAACAAGTAGATAAAAAAAACAATCATTAAATAAGTTGCCATCTTAACTGTAACAGGAACGTGAGGTACTTGGGGAAGTCAGGAAGGGATTCCACAAGGGTAGAGTTCTTATTTTGTTTCCTAAAGTCTCTCCAATGCCAAAAACAGTGGTTAGCGATACTTGAAAAATGAATTTACATCCTTCTTTTAATTTAATCTTCCCAATAACCCAATAAAATACTTTAGTATTGTCCCCATTTTATAGATGAGGAAAATGAGGCACAGAAAGTTTAAGTCACTTGCCTGTGGGTCACACAGCTAGGAAAAAAGACCTGGGGGGAATATCCTACGCTACCCCTTACCCTACTAACCTTATTTATTAACGTTACTTGAACTCAGATTTCTTCTCTTAAATGAGGTTCATAAAAGTGCGGTCTTTGTTGGGCCATTGTGATGACTAGTTGTGATAAAGCATGTGACAAGCTTACACCCAGTACCTAGAATGTTGTAAACACTTAAGAAGTAGTCACTAGAAATATAAAGGGTCTGTAAGGAGTTTGTCTGTGGTTCATGAAAGGTAGGGATTTTCAGGTACAGAGCCCAATCAAGGGGCTGGGATGTTACTATTATATTATCGGTAATATTGTTGTTATTCCCCTTTGTTTTTCTGTGTAGTCTGTGTAGCCACACCAGCCTGTACCCAGAATGAATTCCCCTGTGACTGTGATATGTACAGGGTACTCTGCTTGAGACGCATTCAGTACAGTTTCTACATGGAAACTCGCACGCATCCTTCAGGGTCCAACTCAGAAATGCCTTTCTTGTGGAATCCTTGTGTCCATGTGATCATTGTAAGGGCTTTGTTTTTTTTCTCTGAGATAAGAAACCACTGGGCAAGGCCAGATGCTGCAGAACCAGATCGGAGACTGACTATCAACCCTACCGCTGTACCGATTTTTGGTAATTTCCGAATCTGCCGCTATACCACTGTACCTAATTTTTGGTACTTTGCCTCTTACGTGAAAAAAATGTCTCCAAGTTCCATCTTACTCTAACCACTTGTTTGCATGTAACTAACATTTTGCTATATCATGTTGGTTTTTTCTCTTTAATGCTCAGGAGCCCAGGTATAGGGGACAGTTAGGTTCAGGGCCTCAGGCCTGGTAGGGTTAATAAGTCTAGAAATAATGGTAGCCTGGACCAGAATAGCAAGAAGTAAACATATTTTGAAGGTACAGCCAACAGGATTTGCTAACAGATTGGACTTGGGGTATAAAGGAAAAGGTGAATCAAGGATGGCACCCTGGTTTCAACTTGAGCATCTGGAAGGGTGGAGTTGCCATAACTGGGTTGGGGAGAGCTGTGGGGTAGGAGCAGAGTTGGGGGATGATGAGGAGCTCAGTTTTGGACACATTCAGATTGAGATGCCTATTAGATGCTCTAGTGGAGATGACTGGTGGTAGTTGGATCTCCAAGTCTGGAATTTAGGGGGAAGATGGACTGCGGATATAATGTTGGAAGCAGTCATCACATGCATGGTATGTAAAGCCAGAAGCCGGGGTGATAGTGCCACGGAGTGAGCACCGAGAGAGAAGAGGAGAGGGCCAAGGGACTTGGACAGTGCCCCAACCCTCCCGGGGAATTCCTCTGGTACCCATGGTTCAGGAGGAAGAAACGTCCCCTAGAGGGCAGTCAAAGCCAATAAGGAACCTTGTGAGCATCCTAGAAACAGCTGCCTGGAGGCTGTAGGATGTTGTTCAGCTTAGAGGCCTGGCATGGTGGCAGCTCACCAAGAAGCTAAGCGCTCAGTCTCTTGGGGGGTGAAACTTCAGTCTCTTTATTACATGATGCACGGGTAAGTGTAGAGAAGGAATGGCCCTGTCCAAGCAATGTGCACAATGGCTCAACCAGACTGGTTCATCTCCAAGGGCTCTTTCCCCTCAGACTCTCTTTGAGTCTCAGGTCTTGGATATGGACTAATGCTTCAGCATCCAGGATGTCACATGTCATTTGTCACATTCTGTCACACAATGTATGATTTACTAAGTTACTAGTAAGTAACTATTCATTGGTGCCAATTCCAAGCCCGGTGCTTTGAATACCTTCACTCCATAAAAGCCCTGAGGCAGGTCTAACCTTTTCCTTTTATAGAGAGGAAGCCAAAGTCCAGAGAGATTAGGGGCCTTGTTCAAAGCAGCCCCAGAAATGGGAGGCAGAGAGCTAGGACTGCTCATTTCCATAGGGCTCTGGAACCTATTTTCTTCCTATGATGTTGTCCCACTTTGACCTTGAGTCCTGCAGTGCCTGGTCCTGCACCAGGAGCTGGGGTATAGCAATAAAGGACACATCTCTACCCTGAAGCAGCTCAGGGCCTAGTAGACAAGCAAAACAAAAGTGTGATTTAGCATTATGAGAGCCAGAGCTATGGGAACAGAAAAGCCAAGGAATGGTCATACTGAGAAGGTGACAAATGGGCTGTCCAAGTCACCACCAGAAGTTAAGGCACTGTGGCCTTTTTATTCCATCCCAAAGAAGGAAATGTGTGTGTGGCTGATTATTAACAGGAAGGTTTATTTTAAGTGGATAAGATACTATTATGTTGGGTAATATTTTTATTATATTGAATAATTCTTTAATAAGTATAAGTAATTTTCAAAAGGCTACCTCTGGTCAGTTCCCACATCATTACATTGAAGCCAGTGCAGGTCTTCAGTCCTCACCCCACTGTCCTTGTCAGTGAGCAGCTTCCGGGTGCACCAATTCACTCCTTACTGGCGGGGGGGGGGGGCGCCGAGGCCTAGCCACTACACCACCAGGGAACACCCCTCCAATTCACAATTTAGAGGGAAGTAAGTAAGACCAAAATGATGTGGTGTTAGAAGAGAAATGAACAGGGATGGGATGTTGTGGGTGTCTGAGAGGGGTATCGCCCCCTGACAGGCTGATCAGGGAGGCCTTCTCCGTGGTGGTGACATTTGAACTGGAATCTGAAGGAACATTGTAAGAGCTGGGAAGGAGCATTGGTAGCAGAGGGAATAGCAATTGCAAAGGCCCTGAGGCGGGAAGGTGTTTGGATGCAGTGGCTAAAATACAGTGAAGGGAACCATAACAGATCATGAGAGGCCTTTGCATTAGTTTCCTGTTACTGCTCTAACAAATTACTACAGATTTAGTGTCTTGAAATGAAACCATTATAATTCTGGAGGTCAGAAATCTGAAATGGGTGTCAGTGAACTAAAATCAGTGTTGGTAGGACTGCATTCCTTTTGGAGGCTCTAAGGGAGATTCCATTTCCTTGCCTACATCCCCTGGCGTGTGGCTCCTGCCACCTTCAAGGTCAGCAGTGTAGCATATTCTCCAACTCTAACCTTCCTGTCTCCCTCTTATAAAGACCCTCAAGGAGTTCGTTCCCTGGTGGTGTAGCAGCTAGGCTTCAGCGCTCTCAATGCTGTGGCCTGGGTTCCAGTCCCAGCCAGGGAACTAACAACAACAACAAAAAGACCCTTGTAATTACATTGGACCCACTCAGGTAATCCAGGATAATCTCCCCAATTCAAGATCGTTAATCTCATCTGCAAGAACCCTTTTGCCACATAAAATGACATATATATAGGTTTTAAGAATTAAGGCATGGACATCTGTCTTATTCCATTTGGGCTGCTGTAACAAAAATAGTATAGATTGGCTTATAAATAACATAAATGTATTTCTCCCAGTTCTGGAGACTGGTAAGTTCAAGATCAAGGTGCTGGCAGATTTGGTGTCTGGTGAGAGCTCCCTTTTTAGTTCACAGATACCTGTCTTCTCACTGTGTCCTCACATGGTGGAAGGGACTAGGGAGCTCTCTGGGGTCTGTTTTATAAGGACACCAATCCCTTTCAGGAGTGCTCCACCCTTATCACCTAATCACATCTCCAAACACCATCACATTGGGCATCAGAATTTAACATATGAACTTTTAGGGGGATGAAACTTTCAGACTACAGCAACATCTTTGGTGGGGGGCATTATTCTGCTACTTGAGCCCTATAGTAGGTCATGAAAAGGAATTTAGATTTTATTTAAAGTGCAAAAGGATGTCAAAAATGGAGTGATGTGATGTTTATACTTCTTACTTCTTTTTTTTATTTTATTTTATTTTTCTTCATTCTTACTTCTTTTTTTATTGACTAGAGGAGTTATAAGGTCACAGGCCAGAATGGAGTTGGCTGAAGAGTGAATAGGAGATGTGGAAGTCAACAGAGCACAGACTGGTGCTGTCCACTGTGGTAGCCACTTGTCACGTGTGGCTATTGAGCATTTGAATGTGCTAAGTTTGAGATGAGCTGTCAATGTAAAATGCACACCGAATTTCCAAAACGTAGTGTGAAAAAAAAGGTAGACTCTCTTATTAAAATATTAAAAATATTGATTTCATGTAGAAATGTAAATGTTTTGGATATATTGGGTTAAATATATTATTAAAATTAATTTCACCTCTTTCTTTTCACTTTTTAAAATGTAGCTACTAGAAAATTTAAAATGACAGATGTGGCTCATAATATATTCCTATTGGACAGTGCTGGGGGTAGATAATTCTTTTTTTTTTTCTTTTTGGTATGTGGGTAGCTCCCTGACCGGGAATCGAACCCAGGCCGCAGCGCCAATAGCGCTAGCGCTGAAGCCTTAAGCCACTGCACCATCAGGGAACTCCCAGTAGATAATTCTTTCAATAATTTTACTGTGAAGGGAATCAAGATATGGGAAAGAAAATACAGGGGCATTTAACATTGATGACCATTCCCATCTTGAGGCATCTCCTTATGTCCAACAGTGGTCCCTTCTTCCTAGGGTCCTCATCCTGTTTGTGAAACTTATTAGGTGAAGGAGCAAGCTGTGTGGCCATGCATGGGAAGTGCTCCGGGCAAAGGAAACAGCAAGTGCAAAGGCTCTGAGGCTGGAGGCTGCTTGGGTAGTTATGGGACAGGCAGGAGGAAGGCAGTGCTATTGGAACAAAGTTTGGGAGGCAAAGCCATAGCAAGCGATGTCTGGGTGGCAAGGTGAAGAGAGGAGGGCCTTTGTCATTTATTCTGTTTTTTTTTTTGTTTTTTTTGTTTTTTTGTTTTTTTTTTTTTACTGTTTGATATGCGGGTAGCTCCCTGGCTGGGAATCGAACCCAGGCCGCAGCACTGACAGCGCCAGTGCCGAAATGAAACCTTAAGCCACTACACCACCAGGGAACTCCTGTCATTTATTCTGAATGACATGGGGAAGTTTTGGGAGGATTTTGAGCAGAGGAATGTCCATCTATATAACACCTATAAAGGGTGTTTAAAAAAATTTCAACTGAGTAAATTTGAAGATCTAATTGGCTTTATTAAGCAATTCATGAATCTGGGTAACATCCCATCTAGCAAGTAGAATGGGAGCTCACGGGGCTTGTACAAAATGGAAAGGAATTATTGACAAAAGAAAAGAAAGGATTACTTTTGGTCCCAGACATCTTTTTTTGGGAGATGAATGGAAAGTGTTTTTATCATGAAGCTTGCCTCTTCTTTCTGTGGTGTGCATGTGTGTGTGTGGTGGGGGACAGGAGTGGGGGTGTGGGAATGGAGAGGGCCTGCAAGACAGATTAACTCATTAGTGCTGGTTAGAAAATTCTAGACTAGTTGACTTAGATTATGTTACTGGAGGAGGTTGAAACCAATTAGATCGGGTATTAAATCTAGCTTTGGTATCATGGGTCTTTAGCATGAGTGATGACATTTTGGCCTATGATTTTCTCTTTAAGAGGCAAGGGAGGGTGAAAACAGGGAGACCAGTCAGGAAGGTTCTGCAATAATACAGCTGACAGAACAGGGTGGTAACGGTAACTCTACAGTAGTTGCATTCTGCAGATATTTTGAAGAACTTGTGGAAGGTTTGGATGGACGTGAGAGATTAAAGTTGCCTCTAAGATTTCTGAAAGAATGGAGTTGCCATCTGCTAAGGTGGGAAAGATTACAGGAGGCTAACTGTTGGGGGTGAGGGTGGTTTGAAGTAGAATAAGGATATGTTTTGGACTTGTAAAATATGAAATAGCTATTGCACATTGGAGATGCCAGGTAAGCAGTAGGATGTACAAGGCTGGCATTTTAGGAGTGAGGTCAGGGGTGGAGATACGAATTTGGGGATCATCAGTACAGCTGGTATTTAAAGCCATTGGGAGGAGATCAGATGACCCAGGGAAGTAAATGGAGTTAGAGAAGAGGTCCAAGGACAACCCTAGGCCACTCAAGTTTACGGACCAGAGGGATGAGAAAGAACCAGGAAGGGACACCAAAAAAGAATGCCCAGTGAGTGATAGGAAGCCCAGGAGAGTGTGTTATTCTGCAAGTTAAAAGAAGCAAGTGTTTCTGAGAGTGAATAACTGGGTCTATTCCTATAGATAGGTCAAGGAAAATAGTGTGAGGTTCCCGTTGGACTTAATGATGTGGAGGCCATTGGTAACCTTCATATGAGTGGTTTTGGGGATGACAGAGATAAGAGTTTGATTTGGAATGGGTTTGAGGGGGACTAGGAGGAGGGGAACTGCAGAAGAGTATTGACAAGTCCAGGAATTTTGCTATAAAGGGGAGCAGAGAAATGGGACACTAGCTGGAGAGGATGTGAGAGTCAAGAGAGGGTTTGTTAAATTTGGGAGAAATTATAGCATATTTGAATGCTGATGAGAATGATCCAGTAGATGCTGAAAAATTCATGATGCACAAACAATATGTCCCCCAAGATTCAGACTCATGTCTGCTGTCTTAACATGGATGTCCCTGATGCAGCTGAAATGCAATATATTAAAACTTGAAATCCTTTCCCTTCTAAACCTGCACATTCATCTGTAGTTTCTTTCTCACTTAGTATTAAAAAACAAAATGAAGTTGAGCACATTGAAAGATTTAAATGCCATTATTAAACAATTCATGAATTGGGCATCATCCTATATAGCAAGCAGAAGGGAGCTCTGAGTAGTTGTACAGAATGGAAGGTTTTACAGGGTGGATGGAAAGGGGCCACACACTAAACCTGACAAGCTCAGGGGAGGCCAGCACAGAGGGCCCTACAAACTGAGAGACTGAAATTAACCACGTAAAATGGTTTAATCTAAAAGTGGGTCATGGCAGGTAGTCACACCCTGGGCCTGTAGCTTCCTTGACAAAGGT